>PVIC010008341.1:0-48453 GCA_004025085.1 Thryonomys swinderianus | reverse complement strand
GCCTCTTTAACAAATGTTGCTGGAAAAACTGGGCTCTAGCCTGCCAAAAGCTAAAGCTAGACCTATCTCTTTCACCATGCACAAAACTAAACTCACAGTGGATATGAGACTTAAACATTAAAACAGAAACAATAAGCCTGCTGGTAAACAGGCTTGGTAAAACTCTTGGAGACATTGGCTTAGGCAGAGACTTTATGAACAAAACACAAAACTTTTAACTCCTTCATTACATGAGCAGGAAGTTTAGCTGCTGTTCTGTTTATAAAGTTGTTTAGCTCAGCTGGTTGCCTAGTGGTCGTGTTCTCATTTAATTCTATGGTCATGCAAAGATGCTCACAGATTATATATGCAGAAGTTAGGGGTCTCCCTCTTTGGCTTTGTCCATTTCAGGACCTCCCCTCCCCCCGCCACACACACACACACACACACACACACACACTCTTCAGCTGCTTTGAAAGTCTAGTCTTTGATTCTTCAGGCGAGTATAATTGTGAGTGGTTACTACAGTGACTCATAGTAGACCTGGGGCCTGCCTTGTAGTTGCAAGCTGTTAACAAATGGGAAACCCAGACTGAGCATGGTGGCACGTGCCTGTGATCCCAGCATTCAGGAGGCCTGAGGCAGGAGGATTGCTGCAAGTTTGAGGCCAATCTGAGCTACACAGTGAGTTTAAGGCCAACCTGAACTATATAGGGAGGCTGTGTCTCAAAAACCTAAAAAACAAACACAAATCACAAATGGGAAACTCAGCTGGTGCTAATCCCTTTTTCTAAATGTTGACGGCCTTCAGGCTTTTTGTCTAGGTCATCCTTCAGTTCTTTAAGTGGTTGTGCCTTTTGTTATTGGCCAGAATTCATAGTGAAATATCAGAGATATGATCTTATAGGAGCCACTCTGCCATTGCAGGAAGAAGAGCCAATTTATTCACTCAGTTCTTTAAAGTGTACCTTAATGATACTAAGATTATCAGTCCATAATTGTGCAGTCTATATCTCTTTTTGTGGCATTCTTTAATGTTTCTCAACTTCTTTTTATACTTTCCTGGGTTGAGTCCTATGTACATTTTGTTAGATTATTCTTTATTGGCATTTTTTGTTTGTTGGTTTTTGTTTTTTGGGATGGGGTCTTGCTTTGTAGTTCCGGCTGGCCTTGATCTCACTCTGAAGCCCAAGCTGACCTTGAACTTGTGCCAGTTTTCCTGCCTGAGCCTCCCAAGTGCTGGGATTAATAGGCATGCATCACCACACCTGGCTGCCTATATTGGTATTTTGGATGGTTTTTCATTTTCTGTTTCTTGGTAGTATATATAAGTACACTACTTTTTAAAATACTGACTTTGTATTTAAAGCCTTGCTAAACAACTCATTAATTCTAATACTTTATAGATTTTTTTTGTGTGTATATCAATTCTATAGTCTGAGAATAATGATTGATTGCAGTTTTTCTTTCCAACCTTTGTATGTTTTCTTCCTTTCCTCTTTTTTTTGAGACAGGGTCTCACTTTGTAGTTCAGCCTCACTATGTAGCCCAGGCAAGCCTTAAACTCATAGTAGTCCTCCTGCCTCTGCCTCCCATGTACTGGGATTACAGGAATGAGCCACCATGCCCGGCATTGTGGTATGTGGTTACCAGGGATTGAACTCTCAGGACCTTGCAATTGGGAGCAGATGCTGGAATCACTGAGCTAAATTCCCGGCCCCTATGTTTTACTTCTTTCTTAACCTAATTGCTCCATGTAGCATGTCTGGTACAGTGCTGAATAAAAGACGTACTTTCTCATTTCCAGTCTCAGAGGGAAGGCTTTCAATATTTTACTCTGAAATATGTTTGTTCAGAATTTTTACAGATAACTCTTTGTCAAATTGAAAAAGTTCCCTCCCTGGAAGAGTTTTTCTGAAATTTATTTATCTAGTGATATTAAGTGATTTAACGATTGAAGTTAGGGACTTTGAACCAAGCTACATTCATCCCCAGCCCCCTTTTGTTTGAACGTGTTTTATTTTGAAACAAGGCCTCACTAACTCCCTAAACTTCCCCAGTTGAGCTTAACCTTGCAATCCCTTTGCTTCAGTCCTCCAGGGGTCCTAGGCACATGCCACTGTGCTTGGCTTCTGTTGTTTTAGAACCGGGAGTGGTTTTAGAAGTTTACTACAGGTAGGCTAGGGATGTAGCCTGGTAATAGAATGTTCTTCTTGTATATGCAAGGCCCTCAGTTCAATCTCCAACACCACACTCATATACACACACAGACATAGTTATTTACCAAATATTTTCTGTACATTTCTGGAGACAAGCATGTAATTTTCTTTTACTTAATGATAAATTGTATTGCTTTTCTAATGTTAAACTACATTTTTTTTTCTTTTTAAGATGGGGTTTCACTTTGTAGTTCAGGCTGGCCCTGAGCTCACTGTGGAGCCCAGGTAAGCCTCGAACTCAGCAATCCTTGTGCCTCTGCCTCCAGAGTGTTGGGATTACAGGCGTGAGCCACCATGCCCAGTTTACATTTTGTTTTCTTGAGTAAATCAAGAAGTGATCCATTATTCTTTTTATATATTACTGAGTTTGGCTTGCAAAATTTTACCTGATTTTAAATAATTTCTTCTCCACTTCTTCTGCCAGTTTGTCAGTTTGACTCTGATTCTGAGAAATCTTTATTTACCATTTGTAGCAGTAAACAGCAGTATATTACTTACTTCCCATAAGAAAGTGGTCATTGGGCTGGAGGGTTAGCTCAGTGGTTCCGGCACCTGCCTCGCAAGCGCAAAGTCCTGAGTTTGATCCCCGGTAATCACATATAATGTTGGGCATGGAGACACACCCACCAACAATCAACACTGCATACCACAATGCCGGACATGGTGGCTCATGCCTGTAATCCCAGCACTCGGGAGGCAGAGACAAGAGGATTGCTGAGTTCGTGGCGGCTTGCCTGGGCACCATAGTGAGCTTAGGGCCAGCCTGAACTACAAAGCGAGACCCTGTCTCAAAAAGCAAAAAAAAAAAAAAAAAAAAAAGAAACTGGTCATTGATTATACACTGTATTGAAAAAGTATTATAAAGCCTACAGCATCATTTCCCCAGTTTCCTATGGTAGAATTTCTGAGATCAGATCCAGCTTGTGGATGGATTATGAGCAGGTTGAATATAATGTTTGTATGGTTGATTTTAGGGTACTTCTATACTTATTTGTAGAAAGTCTGTCTACTGCCATGAGCTGTGCTTGGAAAAAAATAATAACTAAATCAATTATTTGTGATGCAGATCCATCTGTTTGACATTGATGTTCCTGGGAAAATTACATTTCAAGAATCTAAAACATTGAGTCCTGGTGATAATTTCTCCACATTTGATACTCGTATGTACTAAATAAGTTTGCCTCTTTTAGTAATCCCACTGAAAAGGAGTAGGTATTCCTTTCTGTTTCTTTTATGTCTGTTTCCTCCTTTTTCACATAACCTATTTGAAAGACCAGAAGTAAGGAAGCCGAAAATAGAAATGTGGAAATTAAGTCCAAATGGAGAATTAGGGTTTAACATGATTTTACTCTTCCACTTTGTCACAGCCTCTTATAATAATATCCAGAGTTTTCCTCCTAGGACATAACTGAACCTTGTACTCAAAGAGCATTTGGTTGAATTGAATTTCTCATTTCTATTCTGATGATAAAAATGACATCTATATCAGATGAAATCCCAATAAAATTGAACTTATAAATTGTCTTCTTCGAGGCATTCTGTGTTAATTTGTACTTGTCAGTGTTTTGTAATGATTAAGTCCTGGGAGCTTTATGTTCCCACACCATGCTACAAGAGCTAACCTTTCATTTGTGCTTTTCTGTTTGGAAACAGCTTACTGCAGAGTGGGCCTGGGCATCTGTTATGACATGCGTTTTGCAGAGCTTGCACAGATCTACGAACAGAGAGGTGAGACAGAGCTACCCTTCTGTTATATAGCTTTTTGGAAGTTTGGTTCTGGGCTGTTTTCTGCCAGGATGGAAGGAACTCTTAGCCCAAATTTTGCACAGTTGCAGAAAATGGTTGAGGGTGGAGTCATACTATCTCCACATACAGCTCCTTTACCCTTGTCTGGCTTCTCAGACTTGTACTTCACGTGGATGATAAGGTTTTCTGATGCTTCTAATTCAACACATGCTACATTGATAAGGCAGAAGCCATGCTTTCTTTCTAATGTGTAGTCTGTCTTTCGAGTCTCTCCTGTTAACTGTTTGGAGTCACTTGCAGCCTAGTAAAAATGAAGACATGTCCTTCCCTCTTGTGGCTTTCAGCACTCAGATACATACTCTGTGATACTTTGGTTCAGACAAAGAGAAGCATGTTAGTGTCTGGAAAGCACACTGAACCAAGTCAAATCTGGTTCTTGCTTGTAACTTTTCCCCTTTAACCTCTACAACAATGTAGTTTTTAACTCCCTCAGGACTAAACAAGGAAACTTAGCCTTTCCTGTGGTATTCCACAAATGTTAGCATCGTTACTGGACTGCTGAAGCTACTTTGGGCTTCGCTATCACTTAACTTTTTTTTTTTTTTTTTTGAGACAGGGTCTCACTTTGTATTTCAGGCTGGCCCCAAGCTCATTATGTAGCCTAGGCAAGCCCCTCCCGAGTGCTGGGATTATAGGCGTGAGCCACCACACGCAGTACTGCAGTATCGATTGCTGGTGGGCATGAGTCACCACACCCAGTATTGTATGTGGTTACCGGGGATTGAACTAGGGACCTTTGCACTTGCTAGGCATGTGCTGGAACCACTGAGCTACATCTCCGGCCCTACTGTCACTTAATTTCTGACTTGACTGCTTAGCAGAAAGTGGAGGTTCTGCGCTCTGGGTTTAACAGTCTGTTGAGCCTTATCAGTAAGCTCTACAAGAACTACTTCGCCCTTTTAGTTGAAAGGAGTCACAAAACATGGTTTTTGTCTGTGGAACACCAAACTTTTGTGCTGAAAGAAATTTGAATGAGAGTCCTCCACTTTTTTTAAGTGAAGGTGCATGTTCTGATTTCAAGCATTAGTGCTCCTTCTTTTTTGTGGTTCAGGCTGGCCCAGAACTCACTAGGTAGTTCAGGCTAGCCTTGGACTCACAGCAATCCTCCTGCCTCTGCCTCCCAAGTGCTGGGTTTATAGGTGTGAGCCACCATGTCTAGCACTGTGATATGTGGTACTGGGGATTGAACCAAGGTATCAAACTTGGGACCTTGAGCTCGCCAGGCAGATGCAAGAACCACTGAACTAAATCCCCAGCCCATTTAAGGTTGTTTTTTTTGTTTGTTTCGATTTTTTGAGACAGGGTCTTGCTTTGCAGTTCAGGCTGGCCCTGAGGTCACTATGTAGCCCAGGCAAGACTCCATCTTACAGCAATCCTTCTGCCTCTGCCTCATGAATGCTGGGATTATAGGTGAATGCTGAGATTACAGGCGTGAGCCACAATGGCCAGCATTGTGGTATGTGGTTACCACAGATCTATCTACTCAGGACCTTGCACTTATAAGGCAGACCCTGGAACCACTGAGGTAAATCCCTGGCCCAAAGTTTTTTTTTTTTTTTTTTAGTCCTGGGGATCAAACTTGAGCCCTTGTACTTCCAAGATAGGTGCAGTTCCACTTGAGCTATATCCCCAGCCCCACTGCTCCTTTTTGTGTGGGTGTTTTACATGTATATCTCAAAGGATTTAGAGCCATATTTTAATGCTGATGATTCTGGTGAGACTGACATCTATTTGTGCTTTAAAAACCTTGAGTTTTATCCTTGCTAGGTGAAGGTTAAAGGGAGGGCCTGGTGTCACTGAGCATTCTTTGGCTTTTTACTCCCTCAGGCTGCCAGCTCTTGGTGTATCCTGGGGCATTCAATTTGACCACTGGACCAGCTCACTGGGAGCTGCTACAGCGAGGCAGGTAAGAATGGAATCAAACATTTCAGTTTTTCTTCTTTATGGAAAGATTTCCGGTTTGATGAAAGTAACATCTTTCCTCAAGTGGATTCTTCCCCTTACTTAGTATGCCCTGGCATCCAGATACAGTTGAAAAGGATGAATCAGGTACAGTAGGAATAGACCAGTTTGCAGGATTTAATCAGAACACAAGGATTTAGAGGATTGTTTTTTTTTTCATTTTCATGTGTATGTAGTGTGTCATTTTTGCAATGATTTCTTTTTACTGTAATTAGCTATGGGTGGGTCTGTCCAGATAGCCACCAGCAACTTGTACAGAGAAGCTGAGGTTTGCTGAGCTGATGTGTTCAGAGCCCCAGATGCCAAGGAAAAGGCAGCAGTTATTTTAAATGTTAAATGTTAAAAATTTATTTAAAAAATACAAAGCCAAAAATTGTACAAATTTAAAAATACATTTTAAAACACGTAAAAATTAAAAATGTACTTATTAGGGGGATACCATGCAGTGCCACCATACATGTATACACTGAACAATATTCAAATCAGGCCAAACATGTTTTAACCCTCTAACCAGGCATGTCACGTGACCTAGTCCCAGCACTTGGGAGGCTGAAGCAGAGTTACTCAAGCCCAGGAGTAGAAAATCAGCTTGGGCAACAAAATGAGATGTCTCAAAACAAAGACAAAAAAATCTGTCTCCTCAGATATTTATCATTTCACTCCAGGAATTTAGCTCAGTTATTTGTGTCTGCCTGGTAAGTGAAGGTCCTGAGTTTGATCCCTGGTAACTACAATGCCACTCTGGTGACTTACGCCTTTGATCGCAGTACTCGGGAGGTAGAGGCAGGAAGATTGCTATGAGTTTGAGCTAACTTCGGCTACATAGTGAGTTCTGGGTCAGCCTGAACTACAAAGTGAGACCCTGTTTGAAAAACTAAAAAAAAAAAAAAAAAATTATCATTTCATTGTAGTACAGCTTTTAAAATCTTTTCCCCTACCTCTAAAAAATATAAACATTAGGGCTGGGGATTTAGCTCAAGTGGTACTGTGCCAACCTTGGACGCACAAGGTCCCGAGTTCGATCCCCAGTACCACAAAGAAAAAAAAATTACTGTTATCCATAGTCACTATACTATGCAAATAGCATGCCAGAACTTTTGCTTCTTAGTATCTACTGATCAGACTTTCCTCATCCCTCTGCACTGACAGTCCCTGCCCTAAGGTAAATGGCATTCTGTTCTCAAGTTTAAATCAGTTGTTTCAGATTCCACATGAGTGAGATCACAGTATTTGTCCTATATTTGACTTATTTAGTTTAACATAATGACCTCTAGTTTCATCCATGTTGCTGCAAATGACAGGACTTGATTTTTTAATGACTGAATTGCATTTCATTGTATTCTTTATCCATTCACAACACTTGGTTATTTCCATTTTTGGGAATTCAAGTGATGAACATGGCAATGTATATGTCCCTTTAGTGTACTAATTTCATTTCCTAGATGCCTACCTAGGACTGGAATTATTGGATCACTCCCTTTTCTCCACATTCTCATCTGCACTATTTATCTTTATTCTTTTTGATAATAACTGTTCTTACTGAGATGAGGTGATATGTCTTCTTTTTGCTTTGATTTGCAGTTCCCTGATGACTGGTGATGTTGGATGTTTTATTATGTTGGCCATTTATGTTAGTCAACCCTCTGTTAGTATGACAAAATACCTGATATAAGGAGCTTATAAAGAGGAAAGGTTTATTTTTAATTGATTTTATTGGTACTTAATTAGTACCTGTACATGACACATTGATTCTCATTTTTTCCCATTTCTCTGCCCTGTCTACAACCCCTCACCCACTGTATACATAAGCTTTTTCTTATTATTTTTACCATCAAATTTTTTCTTTCCCTTCTTTACCTCCCCCAACCTACCCCTTCCCTTTTTCCTTCTTCCTACTGCACCATACATAATTTACATTTTGGCATTCAGTTACACTTCAGTTTTCCATACTAGAGAAAAGATACAGTATTTACACATCATTATTTCACTTATGAGTATGTCTTCAAGGTACATACATTTGAGTGTAAATGACTTGTATTTATCATTCTTTGTGACCAGGTAATATTCCATTTTAGAAAAAACCCACATCTTTATCCAGTCTCCTGTTGATGGGCATTTGGGCTATTTCTAAGATTTAGCTATTATAAAGTGAGCTGCTGTAAATATGGAAGCACATATGTCAGTGTGATATGATTCTTTTCATTCTTCCATGTATATACCTAGTAGAAGAATAGCAGGGTCAAGTGGGATCTGTAATCCTAGTTTTTTGAGGAATCTCCACACCAATCTCCACAATGGTTGCACCAGAAAGGGTTCCTTTCTCCCTGCAGCTCTGCCAACATGTATTGATTTCGTGATAGCAGTCATTCTTTGTGGAGTGAGATGGAATCTCAGTATTTTCATCTGCATCTCTTGAATGACCAGTGATGTTGAACATGTCTTCATATTTCTTAGCTGCCTTTGTTTCTTCAGCTGAAGTTTATTTCAGATGCCCATTTGTAAATTGGGTCTTTAAATTGGGGGAGGGGCTGTTTTTTTTTTTTTTTTTTTGAGACAGGGTCTCGCTTTGTAGTTCAGGCTGGCCCTGAGCTCATTATGGAGCCCAGGCAAGCCGCCGCGAACTCAGCAATCCTCTTGTCTCTGCCTCCCTAGTGCTGGGATGACAGGTGTGAGCCACCACGCCTGGCATTGTGGTATGCGGTGTTGATTGTTGGTGGGCGTGAGTCTCCACGCCCAGCATTATATGTGGTTACCGGGGATCGAATCAGGACCTTGCCCTTGCGAGGCAAGCGCTGGAACCACTGAGCTAACCCTCCTCTCTGGGGCTGATTTTTTTTAAGTTTTCTTTTTATTGATTTTATTGGTACATTTTATATATACATTACGATTGCATTCAACATTGAGGTACATGGTACATCTTGATTTAAGTTTTTATGTATTCTAGATAATCGTCCTTTGTCTGAGAAACAGCTGATTAAAAATTGTTTTCCATATTGTAGACTGTCTTTTTGCTCTGTTGGTGGTTTTTCTTGCTGTGCAGAAGCTTTTTAGTAAGATGAGAACCCAGTTGTTGATTCCTTCTGATTTCCATGCTGCTGAGGTTTTGTTTATAAAGTCTTTCCTTATGCCAATGTCTGCTAGAGTTCTACCTAACCTATCTTGTAGCAGGATTAGTGTTTCTGTTTTAATATTTAGGTCTCTAATCCACTTTGATTTTAGTTCAGTGCATGGTGAGAGAAACAGATCTAACTTTAATCTTTAGTGTTTGACACAGTTAGCAAAGGTTTATTTTGGCACCTAGCTTCAGTGCATGGTTGCTTTGGTCCTGTTTTGTCACAATTCATCATTCTTGGAGTTAGTGAAGAAAGCCTGTTCGCCTCATGGTACCTGAAGCAAAGAGAGAAAAAGGAGGGATTGTGGTTCTAATATCTCCTTTGCATGCATACTACCATTGACCTTATGGTCCTCCCACTAGGCCACACTTAACATTTCCTCCCTTTTTCAATCATACATGGCCCAAAACGCCTTCAGCCCATGGACTGTTATAAGGCACATTCAGAAATGTTTGTCTAAATCTGTTGCCCGTTTTTCTTTGCTGATGCTGGGAACTGATTCTAGGCTCTTGTGCAAGCTAGCTGAGTGCTTTACCAGGTGTTGAATACCCATCCCCTATTGGCCATTTCTAAATTCACTTTAGGAATTGAGTTTTTTCCATTTAGTTTTTAGAGTTAACTATACATTTTAGTTATTAACCCTTTGTCAGATGTTGTATAGTTTGCAAATGTTCTCGCATTCTATAGTTGTTTCTTCACTGTTGATTATAGCATTTCCTTTATTGCACAGGTGCTTTTTAGTTTGTTATAATCCCATTTGTCTATTTTTTGGTTTTGTTTGCTAGCTTTTAAAGTCTTGGCCAGAAAATTTTTGCCCACTCCAATGTCATGAAATGTTGACTTTGTTTTCTTCTACTACTATTTTCATTGTTTCTGTCCTGTTTTTTTTTTTTGTTTTTGTTTTTGTTTTTTTGAGATACAGGGTCTTGCTTTGTAGTTCAGGCTGGCCCTGAGCTCACTGCGTAGCCCAGGCAAGCTTTGAACTCAGCAATCCTCCTGCCTCTGCCTTCTGAGTGCTGGGATTACAGGTGTGAGTCAGCACGCCCAGCACTGTGATATGTGGTATTGATTGCTAGATGGGCATGAGTCACCACACCCGGCATTGTATGTTTTTACCGGGGATCGAACTAGGGACCATGCGCTTGCTAGGCAGGCACTAGAACCACAGAGTTAAATCTCCGGCTCCTGTCCTATTTGTTTTTAAAGGATCTGTACACAAGAGACAGAAAACTGTTAATAGATCTTCTATCCATTGTCTACAGGGCTGTTGATAATCAGATGTATGTGGCCACTGTCTCTCCTGCCCGGGATGACAAAGCCTCATATGTTGCTTGGGGACACAGCACCATTGTGAATCCTTGGTAAGTGTGGCTAAGTGAGGGTGGGCTCAGTGGAGCTTGGGAGATGATGATACCTGGGCAGCCCCTTTAATCTCATACTGCACGTCCATATCCTGATACTCAGAAAAGCTTCAGTTTGAAAACCATGTGAGAAGAAAATGTTCCTGTTCACCTGAGTGAGTGCTTAGCACTCTTCTGCGTGTCCAAGTGACCTTTATTGTCAGTCATCCTTGGATCTCTTATGACAGCCAAGGCAGCAATGATGGCTGGGTGGTTTTAGTAAGAGAAGCTGCTGTACTCTTGGCTTTTGGTTAAATTTTAGACTATTTATAAGGGAGGAATAAGTTACAAGGTGAGGACTTTGTTCCCAGCATACTGGTGAGGGAAGTATGATGGGTTCAGTAGGCGAAACTGATTATGTCCCTTGGGCATAGCATTTTATTACTTAGTGAAAGTAGCAAGACTCTATCCAGACACACATACAAACATCCCTTAATATGGTTATTTTCAGTCTTGCACTTTCTCACCATCTTAGCTTGAACTGAGGGAGTTAGCCTTACTGAGCCGTTTATAGATGGTAGAATTGGAGTTCACATAGTGGCTAGAACAGTTTGAGCCCATGACTTTGGACTTCAGAACTTTGCTTTAATCTATATTAATCCTGTTTACTATGAATATACACATACAGGCGGATATGTATTTCTAGCTTCAATGTAGGCAGATGAGAAAGGTTAAGTAACACCATGGGGTCCCAAAACGTTCCCTCTTCTGACATTACAGCTCTCAAAGCTTTATGTTTGTGGTGGGAACACCTACAAGATGTGACTGTTGAGAGCTCCTCAGTGTCCTTGACACAGTAAGGTTTGGACTTGCATTCAGTTCTTCTGTCTAGTTATTAGTAGGAGGCTTCCTGGCTCTGCTTTTTGGATAACTGTTTGGATAGCTAGTTCTGATGGATGCTCACTGATTGAGCTTGGTGCTTCTGACATGATGTAGCTACACGTGATCGGTCTTTATTTCTTCCTTTGCATGGGCTGGGAACTCTGTCTTACATTGACATGTGTGTCTAGGGCTGTGCAGGGAGGGATGCCTAAATTATCAGATAGAGAAGAATTAGAAAAGAAAAAAAGGACTTAGTTAAATGGCATTAATGGTGATGTTTGTAGCTCATCTGTGCCAGAAATGTTTGACTGATAAAGGTCTATTATTATCTAGTAGTTCTATTATTATGAGAAATTACTTTGGAGAGCCTTCATTTCCTTAGCTATGTTTCAGCCTCTGCTTTGGAGCAAGAGACTGAGCACTAGAAAGTTTCCTAGATCTGCTTTCCCATGGAATATATTAGGAGTATTGTTCCTGCCATCATGTGGATCCCCTACCATTTTCTACCCCTTCTCAAATCTGAAACTAAAGGCTATTTGCTTAGAGATCCAGGGATCCCAGGTACAGAGATCTAGCAGATCTGGGGCCTGCCCAGACTCAGCCTCAACATGCTCAGGTTCAGGTGTGCAGAGCACACTGAGATCAATGTGGGAAAGAGCCTAACTAAAGTACACTCGGGAGCAAATACAGTGGTGCTTCCACTTGGCTGTAGGCGCTATCAGTAAGTTACATGCTCTATTCCCAACTGTTTATAACCATGGAGAATAATTACCATTTCCTAGCAACTATAAAACATACTTTATAATTATCTCACTAAGCCACGTAGAGTTCTCACTTGTACTTGACAGATTAGGAAATGGTGATTCTCAGTGACTTGCCATGTAGTTACATAGCTACTTAAATAACAAAACAGAATTTATATATTTCTGGATTTTTCTTTTTGTTTTGTGGTACTCAAGATTGAACCCAGGGCCTTATGCATGCTAGTTAAGCACTCTTACCTCCTCTCCCCCTTGGCCCTTTTGAGACAGGGTCCTGTTGTGTTGCCTCGGCAAGCCTTGAATTTGTAATCCTCCCTTAGCCTTCTGAACCATCATACCGAGGTACCTTTTTGTTTTAGATCTCAGAATTGTTTTGTTTTGGTTTGAGGCAGTGAGGGGAAAATGTAGAGATCTTGAGTGCTACTAGACACCAGTAAGTTTGCTCATTCTCCTCTGGATTTATTTCAGGGGAGAAGTCTTAGCCACAGCTGGCACTGAAGAAGTGATCCTGTATTCAGATATAGGTAAGGTTTTTCCCTGGCATGGTTTAGGCCTATGGCATCTCCACTATCTGAGACTAGATTCCACAGCTGTGAAGCTTTAGTCACTTGGAAGGGCTCCTCTATGCTGTTCCTTGTTTATCCTGAGGATATTCTAGGCATAGCTCAGCTTGGATTTTCTTGGTTTAGCTCTCAGTGCTCTCAAGATGAGTGCCAGGCCCTTTGTGTGTTTAGATAAGCCCTGTATTGCTGAGTCACTTGGTTAGACTCTAGTTGTTTTTACAGTTTAGGGGAACAATTCTCTTGTTTAGTAAGAAGCTGCAAATTATTAATGATGCACTTTCCTGTTTTTGCAGACCTGAAAAAGTTGGCTGAAATACGTCAGCAGATCCCAATTTTAAAACAAAAGCGATCAGACCTCTATGCAGTGGAGGCCAAAAACCTCTGAGTGTTTCCAGTGTGCCACAAAGTAAGAAGATAAGGTTCTGCAGCCTTTTCTTCAATTTTAGCCTTAACTTTTTTTTTTTTTTGGACATAGGGTCTAGCTGTATATATAGCCCAGGCTGGCCTACATTCACTGTGGAGCCCAGGCTGGCCTTGAACTTGCAGTGATCCTCCTGTCTCAGGCCCGTGAATGCTGGGATTATAAGTATGGCCACATGCCTGGATAAATTTTAGCCTTTTCATATCCACAGAACTCTATTGAGATGACAGAGCCTTAGCATGCTGTCATGTGTACACCTTCCTAGGTAGGACACAGGCCAGTGTCAAGGAACAGAAAAAAAGGTGGCTAGATCTGAAGTATCTGCCGTGCTTAAGTCACCTCTAAGCACTTGGTGGAAGAGCAGATCTTGGTATCCTGGAGGTTGATTCCCTAGTATAAGTACTATGTCACAAACCTCTTATTCACTTATTGAAGTCCATTTTCTCGATAATTTGAACTAGTGCTAGTATTTCCTAAGAGGTGCCTTAAAATTTTTTGATCTCTTATCTTTAGAAAGCAAGATGATAGATCCTTTTTTTTCCCCTGATTAAGTGGCAGCCTCTCCCCTTTGGGCTTTTCATATACAAGGAGCCAGTGATTGAAACCCAGACCCTCTTCACCTTGAAGGGAAAGACTGGGTCAGCAGTGAGCTCTCACAAAAGATTGATAGGGACAGAACTGGTGAAAACAACTCAGTATGAATTGGCAAATGATTTTTTCTGGTGGGGTTATATCTGAAAAGTCTCACATTTTTTTGCTTTTTAACACTTTCTCTTATAGATAACTACTGAAGCTAATGGTTCTTGTAGTTTTTGGTCTTCTCAAAATGTTTTTGGATAAATAAAAATTAAGGACTTGAATATTTTTTCCTCTGTATGTTATAGCTAGTGGTGAGCTAGTAATTGTTTAGCAGCCGGCTGAGAAAAAAATTCTGATTTTGTAATATTTGCCAATTATCATAGCGTTTAAGGTATCAACATGATACCTCTAACAGAGTTGGGAAGAGAGGTGCAGTCAGCTGTGGTGACCTGTGTGCTGACTGACCTATCACACCTCTGATTTTATATATAATAGGTACATAGCCTACTGATATAATTAAAAATATGCATGTGCATACATTCTATTAATACTATATAGAATGAAGACATGTCCTTTAACATTTGGAAAGCAGTGCTGTATCCTCAGAACAGTGAAAAACAAATGGCTTGTTAAAGTGTATGGCTTGCTAAAATTTGAGATACATGTCATCATAAAACAATTCCAATCAAGACACTGAACATATCTACCAGTCCCCACATTTTCCTTGTGCTCTTTTGTCATCCCTCTGCCTACTCCTCTGTTCCTTGGCAATCACCACTAATACCACTATAATTAGTTTGTATTTTCTAGAATTATATGGAAAAGGGATCTTTCTATACATATTTTCTGGGTATGTCTTTGACTTATGAATTGGAAATTTATCTGTAGGGGTATTGGCAACTTTTTTCTGAGTAAGATTCCATTGAAAATGTCTATGTATATACATACAAATGCATCTCATTTTCAAAATCTACTTAACTGTGGATGAACAGGTTTTGGTCATTACAAATAAAAGAGCTGGATATACTTTTATAAGTTGTTCATTTCTCTAGGAGTGTGGTGGTTCCATATACATATTTTTCTACTATGCTTTCCTGAAGTGATGGTGCCACTGTATGAGCCCAGGTGCTTCACCCATCCTTGCCAGCATTCAGAATGAATGTCTTTTCAGTTTAGCTATTTTACCACGCTTGTTGTATCCATTACGGTTTTGTGTTTCTTGAAAGACTCACAGGCACTGAACATCATTTTATGTGCTCCTATACTGTCTGGTATAAATATCTCTGCCCCTATTTTTAATAATTCTTAAATAATGAAGTCTTTATATTCTCTAAATGAAAAGTTCTTATAAACTTAAAATTGCCAGTGTGATTTATTTCTATATATTGAAATTATATTCTACTTTTCTAAACTATACACAAGCAGCTTTTTCGGGGGGCAAATTCAGCATGATTTTTTAAACATAATCATGCCTTTCAAGCATGGGTTGTTTTTTTATTTAGACTTGATGGCATTGGCTAGAAGCCCTGATACAATGCTGAACAGAAGTAGCGAGTGGATGTGTTTGTGTTGGTCCTGATCTTAGGGAAAGCATTGTATGTTTTATTGTTTAGTCTTTTACAGTTAGGGAAATTTCCTTCTTTTGCTAGGTTGTTGAGAAGTTTTATAAAGAACAGATACTGAATTTTTTTCAGGTGACTTCTGCCTTTATTGAGAAAATATTTTCTTGTTTTATCCTGGTAAAACCAGAAGTGAGGAAAAAAAGTAAAAAATGCACTTAATGTTATCACTGAATATCATAGCTTAGCAACACAGAACACTGTAGAACATTGGTTGTTTACACTGTGGTCATGTACCTGACTGGGATATGTGGCTCCCAGAATCGCCAAAGTGGGGTACCACATACCATCAGTGCAGGAAAAGACCAAAACTCAAAATTTGAAACACAGCTTCTACTGAGCATATAGTGTTTTTATAATGTGAAAAACCAATAGATCCAGAAAAATAGTAGAGACTGAACAAATGAGCTGGGCATGGTGATACGTGTCTGTAATAACAGCACTCTGGGAGGCTGATGCAGGAAGATTGTAAGTTTGAGTTCAGCCTGGGCCACTTAGCAATGTAGACCCTACTGTCAAAATAAATGAAAAGGGGCCTGGAGATTTAGCTCAGTGGTTCTGGCGCCTGCCTCGCAACAAGCGCAAGGTCCTGAGTTTGATCCCGGTAACCACATACAGTGCTGGGCGTGGTGACTCACGCCTGTAATCCCAGCACTCGGGAGGCAGAGGCAAGAGGATTGCTGAGTTTGAGGCTTGCCTGGGCTACATAGTGAGCTCAGGGCAGCCCGAACTACAAAGCGAGACCCTGTCTCAAAATAAATAAATAGATAAATAAATAAATGAACGAAAAGAGTTAGAATGTAGCTCAGAAAAAGCTCCAGGTTTCAACCTTCAGTACCACACACACACACAAATACAGAGTCAAACATGAGATGATATCAAATTAAAAAGTTATCCACAGCAAAGGGAACAGTGAAGAGAAGATACTCCAAAGAAGGATGAGAGAACATCTTTCACAGTTATTCCAACAGTATAAATATCGACTATATAAACTCAAAAAAGTATAAAGCAAGAAATTCAGGCAAGAATTGAAATCTTTAGCCAGCAGGGAAATGCAAATAAAAAACTACAGTGGGACTATATCTCACCCCAGTCAAAATGGCTATCATCAAAAATACAAAAAACAATAAATGCTGGTAAGGACATAGGGGAAAAGGAATCTTCATATACCACTGGTGGGAACGTTCATTAGCACAGCTGCTATCAGAAGCAGTGTATTACATTCTCAATCAAAATGGTTAATAGGATTATCATATGATCCAGCTAGCTACATCATTCATCAGTATATAGTTGAAATTAAAAGTCAGCCTACTATAGACACTTGCACAGCCATTTTATCAAGGCACAATTCACAATTCTAAGTTAAAAAATCAACCTAGGTGTCTGGTCAGATAAAAAAATGTACATGTAAACAATGGAATGTTACCCATGAAAAATGAAATGTCATTTTCAGGAAAAAAAAAAGGAATCAAAAATAAAACATTTTAAGCAAAACAAGTCAGATTTGGAAAGACAAGTGTCACATTTTCTTTTGTAGAACCTCGGGGAAAAGAGAATGGAAGTTTTTGAAAGACAGAAAGGAAGACAATGGGTAGATAGGATCTATGAGCAATACATCTTACACACACATATATAAAAACACAATGAAGCCTGTTACTTTGTTTAGTATGTGCTAATTAAAAAAAAATTCAGGGCTCATTTCTATTGTGAGTAAGACTGATCGCAAACCAATCTTACATTCCTCACTAGACAATAATATATCATGTTATATCCGAGCCAGGTATGGTACAACTGTAATTTGAGCACCCCAGGCTGAGGTAGGATCACAGTTTGAATCCAGCCTGCTACAGTTTTCAAGGTAAGACTCAATTACACAGTAAGATCCTGTCTCAAAACAAGCAAAACAAAAAACCATATATACGGTATACATCTATGTATGTTTATACATATTGTTGGATTTGATTTGCAGAATTCCTTCTTCTGATTTTTTGAAACGGGTCTGCTGTATAGTTCAGGCTGGTCTTGAACTATCTAGTGCATGCTGGCCTCAAAAATTGGATCCTTTCGCCTCAGCCTCCCAAGTGCTAGAATTACAGGCAAGCACCAGTATTCCCAGCAACAGCTTTGTTTCTTTTTTTTAAGTTTTCTTGAGACAAGGTCTCACTTTGTAGTTCAGGGTGACTCTGAACTCACTATGTAGCCCAGGCTAGCCTTGAACTCAATCCTCCTGCCTCTGCCTCCTGAATGCTGGGATTAAAGGTGTGAGCCACCAAGCCTGGCTTCCCAGCAACAATTTAAATTATAAATCTTACATAAAATACAAGAGTATTAATTTCTGGGGCTACTGTAAGGAATGTCCACTTTTTGCCATGTAAGTTAACATTCACAGGTTCTAAGGATAAAGGTGTAGTTATCTTTAGGGGGACCATGAGTCACTGAATTTCAGTCTGTTAAAGCTTGCAAATCTACTAAATTAAAATTGTCACCTTATTAAATCAATTTAGCAGAGAACTAGGGGAGGAAGTGGTATTCATGCCTTTCCCCAATCACTCCTAGGTTATTTCTTTATAAATAAAAAGACCAGAGGTGGGCATAGTGGTGTATAGCTATTATCACAGCACTTAAGAAGCTGAGGCAGAAGGACTAGAGAGTTTGAGGCCAGCTCAGATTATGTAGTGAGTACACAACACCAGCCTGGGCTACATAGTGAGAACCTTGACTCAACAACAGAAATACAAAAACCATAAAAACTCTTTCCTGGCCAAGACTATTTGGATTTATTGTCCAGCCAGACTTGAATTTGTGCTGTCTCTGCCTTGGCCTCCTAAATAGACAGGATTATAGGTGTGTACCACTGTACTCAGCTAAGGTTTAGTTAATTATTACTTTTATACTATTTCCTGGTTTGGTTAAATTACATGATTTTCTTGATTGTAAATAAATTAAGATCACAACTTGCTGACTTCTACAGGTACAAAGTACTGTCTAAACTATTTAAAGTAAAATTCAATTTGTTTCCAGAAGGCAGAAGTTCTGCTTAAATTGTATTTTAAAACGAAAGTGTCTTGCTATTGTTTTAAGATATAGTCCTTATTTATAATTACATTACCAAGGAGAGTAAAACTTATTTAAAGTATGCTTTCTAAAAGACTCCAAGTGATTGAGAACTATGATCAAACTCAACAGTGGGACCAGTTTGGAGGCCCCGGGTCTGAGAGGCAACCTCCACGCTGCTGTGCATTCTGCGTGGATACAGATAAGGATGAAGTCAGGTGGTCTCTGAGGAAACTCCTCCACTCACACCAATTAACTTGCTAGCTTTAGGCCACAAGAGGACTGAATTTACCCAGAACTATAATAAAGGAATAAAATACCTATCTTTCTGTTCAAAGAATAGATAGAAAGCTTGAAGGTAACATTTATTTGGTGAATTTACATGTGAGGTCATTTACAAAAGAAAAGATACAGACAGGTGCAGCTTTCAGTGCAGTTTCAAATATTTTCACAACAAGCAATGGTCTGTGAGAATTTGGAATGATAGTATAAAGAATGGCACATGCTTCAGTTTTTTTTTCCCTACTCAATCCCAAGGAAAAAAAAAAAGTAAAATAACATGTCAATATTAATGTAATTATAGCCATGCAAATAAAAACTTTGTTTTTTAAAGTCAGAGGTCAGAGATGTAGAACATTTCCATATTCAGGGATTGTTATGTAGAAACAAAATACAGAACTCTCCAACTTCCCGTTGTCCCAGT
Source organism: Thryonomys swinderianus (assembly GCA_004025085.1). Taxonomy (NCBI): domain Eukaryota; kingdom Metazoa; phylum Chordata; class Mammalia; order Rodentia; family Thryonomyidae; genus Thryonomys; species Thryonomys swinderianus. Next base: position 29,452 of record PVIC010008341.1, on the reverse strand, counting down.
CATCTTAAATTATGTTACCCGCCCCTACTAAAATCAGCCAGAGGCCTCTTCAGTCTTTTCAAAGCCTGATTTTGGGAGTAATTTCTAATCACTTCTAAAATGATAGCAGTTATAAACAAAATCTTTTTGGTTTTAACAGCTTAAGTATCCTTTCAAAGAGGGTGAAATATCCTTTATTTTTAACAATTTAAACTACAAGTAGGCTTCATTTCTTGATAAGTGTAACAGAAGACTTAGTTTTATTGTATTTAGACTTAAAATCTCTACCTGTCCTAGACACCTCAAAATAAGAGATCCTTTATGAAAACAACCAGTTCTTCACCAGAAAAATACAGCATATAAACAAAAGGATGGTCTATAAAGGGGACAACTAGAAATATGCCTTAAGTGGCTCCTAAAATAAGTAGTAGTACTCAACAAAACAAAAATCTGCTGTCACTATCCACAGTGAAGACCTGGACACGGGCCATTAGTCCTTAGAGGTCAAGGTTCAATACAAAAAGAGCACTTTACACATACTTGACATCTTTAAAAATACTGCCTCAAAATTCTTAAAGTACAGGTAGCCTAAAGCACTAAATTTTTCATTTTTCAAAAAAATACTCTGCTTTGAGTACAAGATTTACATTCATTTTGAAGCTGTAGCCACTTTTTTCTTCACTAGAAAATTTAAGATCGTTAAATATTTTCATATATCATACTTATTCCATCTCTACTTGGATTATACACAAACTACCCATACTTCCTCTTAAAAGTACATTAAGTAGTACTTATTACAGAAAATAACTGTGGGTCATTATAAACACCTCGCTTTCATCTTACCTCTTTCAGAATATGTTTTTTCTGAATGGAAAGCAACTGCTGTGGACTTTCAGTTTCTAAAGTTCTGCAGAATCAGGGCCATTTTCCATGATGACAATGCTTTAAAGGGTCTCAATTTTACTGTAATCCAGTTCAGCTTTGCATCCTTAAAAAAATCAACTAAAAGATTATTTGAATATAAATCTATTTTACAGCACTGTTAATTTAAAATGCTCACATATTATACACATATATAAAGACATAATCATCCAGAATATAACAACCCCCACCCCTATTAAACTGAAAAAAGCCAAAAACAAATCAATAAATCAAAGTTTTTATTTGCATGGCCAATTATCTTCTGTACTCTGCAACTGTATCTTAATATCCCTTTAACAAGTTCTAAGCTTTTGTTACATAGGAAGTAAAAGCTGCAAGACTGCAAACTTCCCTCACCAGCCACGCCCACAACACATACACATGAAACAGCTGTAATGACTGACAACATCACAAAGGGGAATACTAAGTTCCACCATTTAACGTGTTCATGACTGTGTGTTTATGGTTCAGTTGAAGAGGGGTAAACTTTTAAAAAGAGGGTTGGTCAGTTTCCTTTCCTCTTGTTTTATAACGTTGGTGGTTTTAATCCATATTTCTTTGCAACTTCTGTCTGGGCATAGGCAGCGTCACAAAGGGAATAAAGGTGTGCCATCTCCATTTCCGATTTGGCCAGGTTAATGGCTTTGTTGAACATGTCAATGGCTTTCTCCATGTTTCCTCTAAAAGAACAAAATTTCAAAATTTTTCAGGTTAAGTAAGCAATTCACAAGTATCCACTGAATTTTTCAGTACTGCAACATGAAACCTGACAACTGAAATTGAACTATGATTCTAATGCTTCTTTTTTTTTTTTTTGCTTTTTGGAGACAGGGTCTCGCTTTGTAGTTCAGGCTGGCCCTGAGCTCACTATGGTGCCCAGGCAAGCCGCCGTGAACTCAGCAATCCTCCCGCCTCTGCCTCCGGAGTCTAATGCTTCTTTTGAAATACGAGTGCTTAGCACACTGAAAGCACTCAGCGTCTGTTAACTACTCTTACAAACTCTCTGCATTTACATTAACCCCTTACTTTTTGATTATGCAATGACACTAGGAAAATAAAATGAATTGTTTGAAATTTTACTTGCTCTGGCTTCTAAGGTCCACGTATTTGTACTGAAAACGTTAAGCGTCAGAGACCTTTAGGGGTCTCAGCTGCTCAGGTTTGTGTGAGCTTACTTTTTTCCACCTCGTCTCTTACCATCCTGTACCCAAACCAGTGGACTTCTACTGTGGTCACAAGGTCAGTGTCAGTTCCCTGAGGTGTTTGTCAGACCTGCACATAATATTCAGATAATCTGGTGCTTCTCTGCCTAATTTAGGTCAATTTTGGGGGGAGGTGGTTCTGGGGAACTAAAACCCAGGGCCTTTGAACAAGTCTTCTACCACATCTCTACGCCAAATCCTTCCCTTTCTATGACTCAGCTCAAATAGTGTATTGTTATGAAAAGTATTTCCCTCTTTCCTTCTCAGGGGTCTTCTACTGTCACTCTATGACTAGTCAGATGTGTATTTTTTTTGTATCACAATCTTTTTTTTTTTTTTAGACAGGGTCTCGCTTTTCAGGTTGGCCCTCAGTTCACTATGTAGCCCAGGCAAGCCTCGAACTCAGCAATCCTCCTGTCTCTGCCTCCCAAGTGCTGGGATTACAGGCGTAAGCCACCACACCCGGCTGTATCACAATCTTAATAACTTCTTTTTTTTGAGACAGGGTCTTGCTTTCAGGCCGACCCTGAGCTCACTATGTATATGTAGCTCAGGCAAGCCTCAAATTCCAGTCTTCCTGCCTCTGCCTCCCAAGTGCTGGGATTACAGGCATGAGCCACCACAGCAAACACTATGGTATGCAGTACTCATTGCTGGTGGATTTGAGTCACCACATCCCGTACTGTTGTATGAGGTTACCAGGGACCTTGCACTTGCTAGGCAGGTGCTGGAACCACTGAGCTAAATCTCTAGCCCCTTACTAGGTTCTTGATAAACATCTTTCACTTCCCAGAACCTACTATGATGACTGGTCCTTACTGTTTTTGAATAAACAGATCAATATGCTTGGCCAGTTAAGATAAAAACTACTTCTTATACTTTAGTATGTCTAGGCCTTATACAGTTACTGAGAATCAATTGCTTTAGGCAACTAGTTTTAGTTATCACATGTGCATATATTCATACAGTCTTACAATAAATATTCTAATTCCCTACTACACAAATATCAAGGCTCTAGGAAGTAAAAGGTACTCCAGATGACTGTATTTAATGTTACTAATATATGACAACATGACAGACTTATTTTAAAAAACTCTCATAAGTTACTATTGAACTCAGCAGTCCTCCTGCCTCTGCTTCCCAAGTGCTGGGATTACAGGCATGAGCCACCATGCCTAGCATTGTGGTATGTGCTACTGATTGTTGGTGGATGTGAGTCATCACACCCAGTATTGTTTTACATCATTACCGGGGACTGAACTCAGGATCTTGCACTTGCTAGGCAGGTGCTGGAACTGCTGAGCTAAATCTCCAGCCCTACAACTGAGTTCTTAAAGTACGATCAACACACAAAATTCTATCATATGCCCTAAATGAAGGGTACTTAACCCATGATCTATGAATAACTTAAATTAAATGCAACTTGCTTTTATATGTATACTATTCTAGGAAATCACAGCTTTGCTCAACAAAGATTTGGAAACACTGCCCTGTTGTATTCTGTTGGTGTTTACATACTAGCAAATAAGCAGTAAAGAAATTTGAATTTTACATGCAGTTGTCAGTACAGAATGTTCTATAAGAACCACATAATTTTCTTTTCATCCATCCATCCATCCATCTTTTCTGCTTACTCTAGAGGAAACATGGCTACAGAAAAGACAAGATGATAGAAAATAAAGATAATTCATGTTGGTTCCTGTAAGGGATAATGGTAAGATCAGACTCTACATAAAATCAAATCTTATCTTGACTGCTGACTTACTACGTGACATATATATTATCAGCAACATACACACACACACACACACACACATGTATACATTATCAGTAATATATATATATATATATATTGTCTTTTTGAGACATGATCTTACTATATACTTCAGGTAGTTCAGGCTACCTTTGAACTCACTATGCAGGCCAGGCTGGCCTCAAACTGGAGGTGATCCTCCTGCTTCAGCTTCCTGTGTGCTGGGATTACAGGCATGTGCCTCTATACTTGGCATAAACCAAATTAGCTCTAAAATGTATAGGGTTAAGAAGAGAAAGAAAAATTTAGTGGTAAAAAATAAAGAAAACAAAGCTTATGTATATAGAGGGCAAGAGAATGTGGCTGGCTGCTTCTTTGTAGCAGGATCCAGGCTAGTGACCCTTGTTACTCTGTTCAGCCTAAAAAAAATCACATTATATAGGTGATTTGTTTTTCTCCTTCTAATAGGAAAAATTTATGTGAAAAGAAGAAAGAACACACAAGTAGTAGAGAAGTACCAAGTTTCTCTTCCTATGCATAAGTCTGACATAATCAGCTTTTTAAATTTTTTTTTTTGAGACAGGATCTAGCTTTGACTGGCTCTGAGTTCACTATGTGGCCCAGGCTAGCCTTGAACTCATAGCAATCCTCCTTCCTTAGCCTCCTGAATGCTGGCATTACAGGTGTGAGCCACCACACCCGGCACTATGGTATGTGGTTATTGGGGACTGAATTCAGGATGTGCTTGCTAGCCGGACGCCAGCACCACTGAGCTAAATCCTGGCCCAACTTAATCAGCTTTTATAAGATTAAGTATTAATTTGGAAAAATAATGCAATAGTCAAGTCAGTTGCATACTTTCAAGGGAATCTTGCACCTAGAATTTTAACAAATAAGAAATTTAATGGATACTGACAATAGTATGTACACAATGAGAACAAAAGATGGAGCTGCCATGGATGTCCTAGGGACAAACTTGAGAATTTACCTTTGTACTTCAATAGTTCCCATGGTTTCATATGCAAAATCACATTTATTATCAATTTCAATAGCTTTGCTGATAAGCTCCAAACCTCTATCCAAATCTTGCTTCCACTGAAGCTGAAGTAAACTGCAAATGCAAAGACGTGGTCAGTATCAGTAGGAACATAAATATTTAGGATTTCATTTTGTGCCCTCAGTAAACTTGTAAGAAGTTCCTTATCAGGAAAAGCATTTGAGCTGTGGAATGATCCTTGGGTCTGATCAGCATTTAAACAAAGAAAGATGAGAAATGAATAGTATATGTGACCGAGCTCAGCAATGGCGAACCTTTTAGAGACAGAGTAGCTAAACTCAATCCAAAACCCACTTATTATCACGTAATACCAATACTATCCCTGTGTGTATTGTTATCCATGTATCTTCTATTTTGATACAAGCAAAATCTAACAAGATATTCACAAATGAAAACTATTACGTGAAAATAGTATGTGTGTGTGTGTATATATATATATATATATATATATGTATATATATATATATATATATATATATCTCCATATCTATATATATAATTTTTTTTTTGAGACAGGGTCTTGCTTTGTAGTTGAGGCTGGCCCTGAACTCACTAGGTATCCCAAGCAAGCCTCCAATTTGCAGCAATCCTCCTGCCTCTGCCTCCCAAGTGCTGAGATTACAGGTGTGAGCCACCACATCCCACATTATGGTAGTGATACTGATTGCTGGAAGGTGTGAGTCACCACACCCCTTATTGTGGTATGTGGTTACTGGGGATCAAACTCGGGACCTTGTGCTTGTGAGATAGACACTGGAACCACTGAGCTAAATCCCCAGCCCAGTATATCTAATTCTATGTAAGAATGAAATAACATCTATAAGCATTAAGAAACTGGTCAATGTAGTGATATTTCTCTACCACAATCCAGTGCCCTTACAGGTTGAAAGAAATCTATTTTATTACCAGAAAGGGAATTTAGTATATTACTGGAGTAAGCAGAACCACAAAGATACATACCCTTTATGAACATATGTTGTAGCATTATCTGGCTCTAAATCAATACATTTATCATACATCTCATCAGCTTTACCAAATTGTTGCTGATCTGTTAATGCCTGTGAGGAGATAATTACAGTAGCTATTAACCTAACAAAAGTATAATGCTTTTAATTATTAAAACTTACTTCATTTGTTACAAAATTATGAGGTTTAAAATAATTATTTGAACTGATTTTTATTAGGGTTTCTGACAGCTTTGTTATAAACATACAACCTTTTTTCTGTAGGCAGTTATATGGAATCAGATAATCTGGTAACCTGCAGAATATATAAAATTTGACTTTGATAGCACATTCTCACAAGAACTCTCATGTCACTCATAATTTATGTATATTAAGGTAATTTCTTTGCGGGGTAATATTTATTTGGAAGGATAACTTAAGATGTATGAGTTAACTGTTATCAGAAACATTCCTTAAAAGTAAAAGCAGCTACAATCAACTACTTTTTTTTTTTTTTTTTTTTTTTGAGACAGGGTCTCGCTTTGTAGTTCAGGCTGGCTCTGAGCTTACTATGTAGCCCAGGCAAGCCTCGTACTCAGCAATCCTCCTGCCTCTGCCTCCGAGTGCTGGGATTACAGGCGTGAGCCACCACTCCCGGCTACAATCAACTACTTTTAAGGCAAATTTCATGGCTAAAATAGAAGGCCTGGTGCTACAGATGTTGCTGTTAGCATCTAAACCCAAGCTTTGAGGATTTTTTTTTTTTTTTTTGCTTTTTGAGACAGGGTCTCGCTCTGTAGTTCAGGCTGGCCCTGAGCTCACTACGGTGCCCAGGCAAGCCGCCGCGAACTCAGCAATCCTCCTGTCTCTGCCTCCCGAGTGCTGGGATTACAGGCGTGAGCCACCGCGTCCCGCATTGTGGTATGCAGTGTTGATTGTTGGTGGGCGTGTCTCCACGTCCAGCATTATATGTGGTTACCGAGGATCGAACTCAGGACCTTGCGCTTGCGAGGCAGGCGCCAGAACCACTGAGCTAACCCTCCGGCCCAGCTTTGAGGATTTTTTTAAAAAGTTATATATTGTTATAGAGCAACTATATATATGGAAGCTATAGAAAAGTAGTATTTACACACACACACACACACAAAGTTTCATTATATATAGCTATGTAGAAAAGCAAGATCAGAAATTTTATCTTTTTTTTTTTCTGTTTTGAGACAGGGTCTCACTTTGTAGCTCAGTCTGGCCCTGAACTCAATGTGTAGCACAGGTGAGCCTTGAACTTGCAGCAATCCTCCTGCCTCTGCCTCCAGAATGCTGGGATTACTGGCATGAGCCACCACAACCAGCAAGATCAGAAATTTTAGTCCAAACTGCTGTAATAATGAGACTATTAATGAGCGAAGATGCTCACAAAAGTCAAAGATATTTCAAAGGTACAAGAGTGAAAGGAAAATGTACAATTAAGGAGTGTTCTGCTGAAAAGTTGTTTGTAGTTTCTTTAAAAGTTATGCAGTGGTGGGCCAGAGGGTTAGCTCAGTGGTTCCAGCGCCTGCCTCACAAGCGCAAGGTCCTGAGTTCAATCCCCGGTAACCACATACAATGCTGGGCATGGAGACTCATGCCCACCAGCAATCAATACCACATACCACAATGCTGGGTGTGGTGGCTCACGCCTGTAATCCTAGCACTCGGAAGGCAGAGGCAGGAGGATTGCTGAGTTTGAGGCTTGCCTGGACTACATAGTGAGCTCAGAGCCAGCCTGATCTACAAAGCGAGACCCTATCTCAAAAAGGAAAGGAAAAAAAAAAAAAAGTTATTCAGTGGCCTTTGCTTTTCTTCTAACTTGCCCAAAGACAGCAGGCAGCTAATTAAAAAACAAAATAAGCAAACCTAAGTAAGGTTTAGGAGGATTCTAATGGAGAAATTGTATAATGTTTTCTATGTCTGTGATGTTGTGGGGAGAAAGCTCCAACATTTGTGGTGTAATAAAAAGAACAAGTTAGAAAATACTGGGATGGCTGGGTTTATGTAGATACCAAAACAATTTTCACCTTACACAGTAAGAAAACATTCATTCAGAGATCATTTATTTGAAAGAAGAAAGTATAATTTTGAAGTTAAGTGTTTTCTTTTTTCTTTTGGCACTAGGGATCGAACTCAGGACCTTGTGCTTGCCACACAAATGCTATGCTATTGAGCTCTATCCCTGGTCCAGAAGTTAATCATCTTCAATAAAACATATAATTTCAATTAAAAAATTTTTAAGAATTTCAGGCCACAATAAAGTTAAATAATTCAAATCCTACTTTCCATAATTTAAATCCTAAATGAAGAAACTCTAAGAACTTTAGCGAAATCAAAGATATCAGTTATAGTCTAGCTAACTATGAAAAGGATGATGATCAAACAGAAACCTTTTCAATGGATATTTTCTCTGCCAACTGTACACAGTACATTTTTCTAAAGTAATTATATCTTTTCCAAGTCCAATCCAAATGAAAACATGAAGGAAATGCTTGCCTTAAGTTTCCCTTTATTGTGAGTCTAAGGCCATGGTTTCTCAGCTGTGTAACACAGGAGGTCCTGCTTATATGATTTTCCACTATCCTGTGGCCATGAGAAGCAAAGTAAGAAGCTACCTGCTTCCACATTAGCTGGAAACTGGATACCACTATTTCCTGATTTCCATGCTGACATTCAGCATGCAACACAGTTCTTAAAACACTGTGAAAAGCTGAGTTAAGAATTTAGCTCAGTGGTTCACAAGTGCAAAGTCCCAAATTCAATCCCCTGTACTAAAACAAAAACAAACAAAAATATCAAAAAAATCACATTACCTGGGCATACAGTGCATAGCCTTCAGCACATCTTGGAAATTTTTTTATGACCTCTTCAAAACCTTTCATTGCTGCTTGAATTTGTGAAGAATTGTTTCCTGTATATGCCTGGCGATACTATTTAAAAATTCAAAACAGGACTATCAAATCAAGAACTTAAAAGATTCTAGAGTATTAACATATTACAAAAGACATATAAATTTACTTAAATCTTTTCAGAAAAAGCAGACTTGCTAACATAATATGATGAATCCAAAATAATTCTAAGGAAACATTTCCAAAGTAGAGATACAAATCCTATGTAAACTAGACCCTCATAACCATTATACACTTTTAAGGTCTGTAGGTGTATCCAACCTATAAGGTTTGTGCAGCTCAAAAAGGCCAGTAATGTGGAGCCAAAAGATTGTAATTTCAACATTATTACATGCCTTTCTTAGCAGTATTTTTCAGGATTCAACTATGTAGCTGTCAAGTATGGAGTGCACAGGCAATTACTGAACACAATGCAGGCCTTACTATGTCTCCTGCACCTGCCAAATAGTTGGCTGAATTGAAACCTGAGGCGAACAGATGCTAGATGGGCTTTTGGAACTTGGTGAGTAAAACGTAGCAATGTATTGTTCATAGTATTTCAAACTACTTACAAGTGTGTGTCCCTGCAAAGACATGTGCTTACTGTTATTAGTAGATATGGAAACTTTCTTACTTACTTATGCTACTTTGTAAAAGATTAAATTAAAATAGGAAGGAGAGGAGAAAAGATGAAAAAAATTAAGATGTGTTATGTATATGTTGTAACTCTCTGCAATGAATGTAAATCATTATGTACTGCAAACATGACTAACAAGGAAAAAAATATATATATACCTTTTAGTAGCTGTGGTAGAGAAAGTACAAAAAAGTAGTTTTCTCCCCCATATTATCACCATATACAACACTGCTAATATCAGAAATATTAACCAAAAATGTGAAAAGTTATGTTATACACATACACACATATAAATTACCACATTATGTATATTACATATAGCCCAAGACAATTCCTTTCCACCCAGTGTAGCCCAGGCAAGCCAAAAGATTAGAAACCTATGTTCTAAGTATATCCCCCTAAGAAGTTAATTTTGCATATAATAAACTTTCATATTTCCCCCAACTATAATGTTAGAATTTCCTTTGGGGGCAGCAGTACTGATAATCAAATACAGGGGTGCTCTACCATCACCAGCACTCTTAATTTTTTAATTTTGAGGCAAGGTCTTGTGAAGCTGGCCTTGAACTTATGATCTTCCTGCCTCAGCCTCCTAGTAGAAAAGGAAAACGGGAAACCCTTTCTAGGAATCTGGGTATGAGGTAACTGGAAGTACTTAATTTTACCTGGACTTTACTTTTATAGCTCTGTGTTTTTCAATAATAAGAAACAACTCTATAAGGAGATAAAAGAGCAATTATGTGTTATCATAGTTATGAACCATTTCCTCAAATTACTTTGACTTTCTATTCAGATTTATTGTAGAGAAGCAGGGAGACTAGGGGATTCTGTTTAGGGGAGTGTAAACTTAGGGACAAACATTTTATCAAGAGGAACGCAAATATTCAGAAAAATACAACAGCTAAAATAACATATGCTAACATGTTTTGCTCCCTATAATCATGTTTTGGGGGAAAACAGCTGACATTTTAGACTGTGATACAGATCTTTATTGACACTGAGAAATAAAAAATGATGTTTAGGAGTTACAAAAGAAAGAAATACCTACCAATGCAAAACATTTCTGAGCTTGTGCCAGAGCAGACTCGGGCCTTAATCTAATACATTCATCAAAATCTGTCACTGCTTCTTCAACTTGATCAAGCAGTATTTTCAGCTAAGAGGAAAAAAAACAACAACAACAACAAAAAACAAAAACCAAAACCAAACCACAAATAAATCAATATAATTCAAAATAAATCCATCAGGTAAGTATGCATGCATCATGTTTATTCTGTTACAGTTTATGCTCAGTATGTAACAATTATTCAATGAATATTTTATAGAAACAGAATGAGAAAATCCTGTAATTTAAAGGTAATATTCTGGAAGGTGAAACTGGTTATCTGTTTCTTTAAAAAACCAATATTAACCTGTTTTTTCCTTTGTAGTTTTGATCATTATTAAGGAAGAAACTTTTTCTAGAAAACTAAACATTTCTGTACTACTTAATTTCAAAGCAGGTCAGATAACATAATTAATCACCTTTCTTTCTTTCTTTCTTTCTTTCTTTCTTTCTTTCTTTTTTTTTTGGAGACAGTTTTATTCAGGCTGGCCTCAAACTCTTGGAGATCCTCCTTTCTTAGCCTATCTGACCCTTCCGGGATTACAGACATGCACTCCCTTGCCTGGTTCAAATTACTCTTAAGACTATCAGTAAAGATGAAAATGTGGGTTTCGAGAGGTTGTCTCAACACTTCACTCTCTCTAGGAAGAAACATTAGTAGGTAAAATTTTCTAGAAAAAACTTCAGGTTGACTCCTACGTGGAAAGCCCACACTTTCTCCTATACTGCATTCTAAGAAGCCATGTTGAGCAAGTTAGTCACATTTTTTTCATGTGATGCTATAATTAGGAAATGTCTTCTTCATTACATATTTTTCCTTCAAAAAAACTGTAGGCCTATCATAAAACTCCATTCAGGGAGTTTTTCCTTTGGTACTACTTGGGAGTCCACACTAATATTTCCTTACAGTAAGAAGTCCAGCCAGGTAATGTGGCATACACCTCCAATCTGAGCACTGAGAGAGGCTGAGACAGGAGGACTGGGGATTGATTTGAGGCCAAGATGGGCAACAAACATAAGCTCAAGGCCAGGCTGAACTACATAGCAAAATCTTGTCTCAAAATAAACAAGCAAACAAAAAAACAGCCCAGAAAAATCATCCTGCTGATTCTGGCATAAACTCAAAATGCTTACTGTTATTTTTACTCATTGAAAAACTTATGAACCAGAATACCTGGAACATAAACTGGAAAACATTTGTTTTGCTTTATTTTTCCACAAATATTTTTCACAATAATGAAGAAAATGTTTATAAACTACAATATATGAAATGTAAGAAGGCTTCAAGAAATTATCAAAACTGGTCATCAAACAGCTCAATCCATACATCAAGAGTCTAGGTAAAAAAAAACCAACTGACCTGTCCTCTGTGGTGATAAACATCTGCATTCTGAGGATCAATGTCAGCAGCCATGTTAAAATCCTGAGTTGACAATAGAGGTTGCTGCTGTTGCATGTACATGCTGCCTCTTTTGATGAGGGCATTTGCTCGAAGCTACATCCCCAAATGAGAAAAGATTCAGAATTACTTTTCTTTCCAATGTAGTTATTTTGAATAAAAGGATGTAATTTAGATGCTATGAAGCTCATCTTCAAAAATATATGTATCAACTGCATTTAGTATGCTTACTAAGCTGTGCAGTGGTCACCACTAATTCCAAAACATTTTCATAATCCCCCAAGGAAACCCCATGTTCATTAGTAGTTACTGCCCATTGCCTTGACCATGAAAAGCACCAATCTCCTTTCTGTTTCAATGCATTTGTATGTTTTAGATATTATACATTGTATGCAACTTCCTGTCTCGATTTTTTCATTACATATTTTTTTTTCTTTTTTTTTGCTTTTGAGACAGGGTCTCGCTTTGTAGTTCAGGTTGGCCCTGAGCTCACGATGGTGCCCAGGCAAGCCGCCGCGAACTCAGCAATCCTCTTGTCTCTGCCTCCCAAGTGCTGGGATGACAGGCGTGAGCCACCAAGCCTGGCATTGTGGTAGGCGGTGTTGATTGTTGGTGGGAGTGTCTCCACACCCAGCATTATATGTGGTTACTGGGGATCGAACTCAGGACCTTGCGCTTGCGAGGCAGGTGCTGGAACCACTGAGCTAACCATCCAGCCCTCATTACATATTTCTTCAGAATTCACCCAGGTTATGGCATGTGACAGGTTATGCATTCTTTATGGTTGATGATATTTCATTTATAAATAACACCATGTTTTATCTATGAAATGATGGACAGTTGAATTTCTTCTGCCTTTGGCTATCATGGATACTGCTGCTATAAACATTAGTGTACATATTTTCGTGTTAAAATATGCAATCGGTTCTCTTGAATATACACCAACTCCTGGATAACAAGTTTTTAATTTTTTTTTTTTTTTTTTTTTTTGCTTTTTGGAGACAGGGTCTCGCTTTGTAGTTCAGGCTGGCCCTGAGCTCACGATGGTGCCCAGGCAAGCTGCCGCGAACTCAGCAATCCTCCCGTCTCTGCCTCCCGAGTGCTGGGATTACAGGCGTGAGCCACCATGCCCAGCATTATATGTGGTTACTGGGGATCGAACTCAGGTCCTTGTGCTTGCAAGGCAGGCGCCGGAACCACTGAGCTAACCCTCCAGCCCAAGTTTTTTAAATTTTGAGAAACTGTCAGTATAATTTCCATCAGTAATGTAGGGAGTTCTGCATTCTCCATGTCCTCCCTCATCAACACTTGTTATCTTTTTGAAGTTAAATCTCACTGTGGTTTCCATTTACAATTTCCTAGTGGCTAATGAAGCTATGCATAATTTCACGTTATTATTGGTCATTTGTATACGTTCTTTGGAAACATGTCTATTCAGATCCTTTGCCCATTTTAAAATTCAGTGGTCTTTTTACTGTTGGCTTCTGAGTGTTTCATTCTGTATTTCAAGCTCCTTATCAGATCCCATTCTGTGCATTTCCTTTCAAGTATACATATTTTAAATTCTGACAAAGTCCAATTTATGTTCTTTTGGGAGGAGCACTTACGCTTTTGAAGTATGCATTCATACTACTTTAAGAAATCATATAAGGTAACAAATATTAACTCTTCTGTTTTCTTCTGTGAGTTTTATACATTCTTAGCTCTTACATTTATGTCTCTGATCCATTCTGGGTAAAGCTTTTTTTTTGAGCCATGGTCTCACTTTTAGTATATGTGCTGCCGAAGCGAGCACAAGGGTCTCTCTCACTTTTGTAGTTCAAGCTGGCCCTGAGCTCACTATGTAACCCAGGCAAGCCTCAAACTCAGCAATCCTCCTGCCTCTGCCTCCTGAGTGCTGGGATTACAGGCGTGACCCACCAGGCCTGGCACTGTGGTATGTGGTACTGATTCATGGTGGGTGTGAGTCACCATGCCCGGTACTGTTGTATGTGCTTATCAGGGATCGACCCAGGGAGCTGGTGCTTGCTAGGCAGGTGCCAGAACCACTGAGCTAAATCTCCAGCCCTGGGTTAAGTTTTATACAAGTTATGGACATTATTGCTACTTGCTACATCATTAGTACTTCATTTTTAAAATGAAAATTTACAGTGTAGAGTTGCAACATATGCCTATAATGTTAGGCAAGAGGACTGCAAATATGAGCTAAGCATGGGCAACTTACCAAAAACCGGTCTCAAAAAATAGCACATTTTAACAATGGGGCTGGAGATGTAGCATAATGTGAAGGTCCTTCCTGGGTTCATTCAATTCCCAATAGCATGGAGGTGGGGAGGGTGATCAAGAAAATGCATTTCTTCTTTCAAATTTTGTTCAAAGCAATTAATACACATACAATACGTATTCATACTACTTTAAGAAAAATAGTATTATATTTTTTCAATAGATAAGTGTTAATCTGGTATCAGAGACCCTGGAGGATGTATGTCACAGAAAACCCCCCATACTGCTGACCTCTAGAGAAGAAACTACATGAAGCAATCTCAGTGACCAAAGTTACCCAAGCAATAGTTCCCCATACAAATAAATGCTTGGAAGCTGATGGCCACCACTTTGAGTACCTCTTCTTTTTTTTTTTTTAATTTTCATCTTTTTAAAAAAATTTTCATCTTTTTTTAAATTAAATTCTTTATTGGCACATTTTATATACATCTCACAATCACACATAACACTGGGGAATTTGTACCAGTATATGACAAAAGTTAATTCTCATTTTTACCCGTATCTTTACCCACCCACACCTCTCCACCTCCTATATACATGCTCTTTTATTTTCTTTCAGAATCATATTTATTCCTTCCCCTCATTACATCCCCACACCAAATTTCCTTAGGAAATTTCCCATTCTACAAAAACTATCATACTTTCTAGAGCTCATTTGCATCTATAGGTGCTCATATCAAAGAGAAGATCTGGTATTTGCCTATCTGTGATCTATTTATTTCACCTATTAGTGTGTCCTCCAGGTGTATCCATTTTTGAGCACCTCTTTTAGTAGAGGCCAAAGATAAGTTGTATTAATCTCATGTCTCAATAAATTTAGTAAAATTTATACAAATTTTTATTTGTATAAGTATATACTTTTTTATCAGAATCAGTGTGTGTATGAACGTGTGTATATTAATAATGATTATACATGTTGACATAATATATATGTGTATGTATTAAACAAATAAGAAAGGCCCCAGGAATTATACCAAAAACCTAGAAATAAAATACAGTAATTGCAGTCTTCAGGAAAACCAGCAGAAATTATTATAAAAATTATTATTATGAGGTATCTTCAATTTGAAAATCTAATTTTGAAATGAACTTTTAATAAATACTTAACCCTAAAAAAACCTTTTAGGGCTGGGGATTTAGCTCAGTGGTTCCAGAATCTGCCTGGCAAGTACAATGTCCCGAGTTCGATCCTCAGTACCACGTGCCACAATGCCGGGCATGATGCTCATGCTTGTGATCTCAGCACTTGGGAGGTAGAGGCAAGAGGATTGCCTTGAGTTCAAGGCTAGCCTGGGCTATATAATAATTTCAGGGCCAGTCTGAACTACAAAGCAAAAGCTTGTTTTAAAATAAAGAGCTGGGCGTGGTGGCTCATGTCTGTAATCCCAGCACTCAGGAGGCAGAGACAGGAGAATTGCTGAGTTCGGGGGCTTGCCTGGGCTCCATAGTGAGCTCAGGACCAGCCTGAACTACAAAGGGAGACCCTGTCTCAAAAAAAAACAAAAAACAAAAACAAGCAATAAAATAAACAAAAATCCCTAAAAACAAACAAATAAAATTTTATATTCCCCCAAACACATAAATGATTTTTTTCTCAGTACTGGGGATCAAACTCAAAGATTATTCATTACAGAGTTCACTTAATAAGGCAGCAGGCTACAGAGATGTTAACAAACTAATAAAGATAAATTAATTGGTAGCTAAATTCTTTCTTCTTACCTGGAGTAGAAAAATTGCATAATTCAACAGATTCTTTTAAATATTAATTATAAGTTATTAAATATTAAAAACACTTGAAATATGGAAAGCTGTTTCAACCACACAACTAGAAAACTTTTGTATATTTTCTTCATATAATAAAATCTTTCCAAATGTATCACTAATGTGTTTATACTTTTTAAGTATATATTAAAACCTGAAACGCTACTTACGAGTATAACAACCACACTGTTACTATCACCTTCACCACAACCCAAGTAGTGCAACACAGTATTGTAGTGGTTACAAGAGGAAGTTGAAACTTCCAGATGTTAGAGAAAAATATTTTACTTTCTTGGCTGAAAATAAATATGAATATTAATATTTCAGATTCATAGCACTCATGCATTCATCATTAGGTCTTTGCCAAAACAAAAACAGCCTTTTTGGAGAACAGCAAGCTAAAATATCTGGCAAAATATCTATAAAACCATTTCTACTCATTGATTTTTCATATGCACAAACATTTCAAAATGTACCTTCACATTAGCTTCTTTCAGGCCTATGACTTTATCTAAATCAGGTTTGGCCGCATTGGCATTGCCAATGAGTAAGTAGAAGGTGGCTCGTAGTAATAATGCTTCTGCCACGTATTTTCCTTGAGCATCTATTTCTTTTGAGCATTCACTTATGATTTTATCATAGTTTTCTTCTTCCATATACTGTTTTGCCTTTAAATATCCAGAACTGAAAGTGAAAACAGGAAACTATTTACTAAAAAAAGAATCAAATGCTAAAATCTGTAACTTTTAGAATGCCCAAGTTAAGCAACTGTCCATCTCCACTTTACAAGTTAATGAGCTAGTAGAGAAAGAAGTTAAAAAACAATTATGTTTCTGAAGCAGAAAGGAATTTTCTTGATGCTTTATAATGTTTTAAAAGGAAACAGAATCCATGTGATAAATCTGGGTTAACACCATATCTTAGGCAAATGTGTGAAAAGGTAAGCTAATAAAAAGACTAATTTATAATGGATCCTTTATAACAGTAAGGATTCTGTCTTATTCACTTTATCTGTGGCAATTCATCACTTAATTGTTAAATGCTAACAGAGAAACAGAAAACAATCAATAAGTTTACTGCAATATAAGCCAAATCAAGAAGTGTGATCTGAACTGTGCTTTGTAAAGATAGCCACTTTGTAAAGAATGCATTAAATAAGAGTAAGACTGGGGCCGGGCATGGTGGCTCACGCCTGTAATCCCAGTGCTCAGGAGGCAGAGGCAGGCAGATTGCTGAGTTCAAGGCTTGCCTGGGCTACATAGTGAGCTCAGAGCCAGCCTGAACTACAACGCGAGACCCTGCCCCCCCCCCAAAAAAAGAGTAAGACTGGGGACAGGTAAATAGAGATAGGCTCTCATATAGATGTATTGTTTCACTTAAATGAAGACACCAACAATGAGCATGTATGCTTATCAAAAAAGTAAATTTAAAGCAAAATTCTTTTATTGGAGAGCTTTAAAACTATACCTCTTGAGCCGGGCGTGGTGGCTCACGCCTGTAATCCCAGCACTCGGGAGGCAGAGACAGGAGGATTGCTGAGTTCGAAGCTTGCCTGGGCTACATAGTAAGCTCAGAGCCAGCCTGAACTACAAAGCGAGACCCTGTCTCAAAAAAAAAAAAAAACAAAAAACTATACCTCTTGGGCCAGGGATTTTGCTCAATAGTTCCTGCATCTGCTGGACCCAGCATTGTGGTATATGGTACTGGGGATCAAACTCAGGGCCTTGTCACTTGCCAGGCAGATACCAGAACCACTGAGCTAAATCTCTGGCCCTACAAGGGATTTTTAACTGGGGTGGGGGGAAAAAAACTAAAAACTATACTTCAGGCCGGAGATTTGGCTCGATTGTTCTGGCATCTGCCTAACAAGCTCAAGATCTCTGGTTCAATCCCTGGTAACCAAAACCACAATGCTGGGTGTGGTGGCTCATGCCTATAATCCCACCACTTGGGAGGCAGAGGCAGGAGGATTGCTGAGTTCCAGGCTTGTCTGGGCTACACAGTAAGCTCAGGGCCAGCCTGAAATACAAAGCAAGACTGTCTCAAAAAAAAAAAAAAAAAAAAAAAAAAACCTTACACTACATGTCCTTTGAGCCATCTTCTAAATATAAATAGTTCCCAATTTATAATGGCTAGAACTCAGCATGGTACACTTAAATAGAAACTGTACTTCAAATTTTGATCTTAACCTGAGCTGGCACTATGTGGTATGTACTCTTGTGTGATGCTGGAAATTGGATTAGGACAAGGAAAACCAATAGTCTACAGTGTTGCTAATTTAGGTGCTCTAGTAGGATTTTGATACACAGCTGAGAATAAGTGTATTTTTTACCTACATATTTTCAATGATGTATTAGGACGTAATTCAAGAAGCACTGGTATATGACACAAAATTAAAATACAATGTCTCATTTTAACTGTTATATTCTGTGTAAAAACTGGCAAGTAAATGGCTTAAAAGAAAAGTTGTAGCAATTAACATCTTACAACTCTGCATTAAGTATTTCTGCTACTTCTTATTTTGTTCTTCAGGTCACCAGGCTAAGAAAATAGAAACAACTATTAAATGAGACTGGAAGTAAAAAGTTCCTACTTACTGAGAACGTTAAGTGGTAGGTAATAAAAACACCTCTAAACCACAAACACAAGAAGTCCAAAGCATGGCATTTTGGTAAGGAACCAGTACCTTGAAGGAAATTTAAACTTTAAGTAGTCCTGAGTGTCTCATGATTGTTAAAATTTTCCCTGCACTAAAATATTTAAATGTTAAGCTACATGATTAATTTCCAAGTTACTGCCTTTACTTGAAATAGTTAATCAACTGATTCACTAGGCATAAAATAATCACAACACAAGACTGTGGAAGCAGGTTAGATTTTTAAATACCAGAGGAGTAACAGACACATGCTAGAAAGAGAAGTATTATCATGTAATTATAAAAACTGTAGTGTTATATAATTTATTTATATCTACCTAGAGATAAGACTTTTCTCACATAACTGTGAACCCACTGTAGTTCCAGGGAAGTTTCATGGCAGCTGCCAAAAAAGCAAAAACAAAACAAACAACAAGAACAAAACACAAAACAAAAACATTCAGGAGACACTATGCCTGATACACTTACTTTTCTTTTACTTCTAAAGCTTCTCCTTCCTTGTCTTTATCTTCATCAGACTTCTCTCCTTTCAGCATGGGCTGAGAAATAATATCATCAGTGAAAGAACTGAAGTAAGATTTGATAAACTGTGGAGATGGCATCAAAGGTTCGCGATTCTGAAATTTAATATTTATCAAAATGAGAAAACAAAAAACTGAGAAAACAAGCTAAGAGGCAGGTACATTACAGAACAAGAATAATCACTATAAAAGCCGGATTCTCATTTTCGAATACCTGAGGAACATTAAGCTCTAAGCCACAGGACAAAAAAGACAGTGGGAATGGCCAGTCCCTTATGTTCAAAATATGTAAGTGCCAAAATGTGATGTCCATTTGGCATGAGCCTGTACTAAAGATGAGCGTTATAGGCAAGTGCCACTGAAAGTCACACCTTAACCTTATTTCCTGTTTTAGTTTTCTTTTTTGGCGTTCATAATTACAGGAGGTTTTTTTCTCCTTGTACAGTATAATTTTTAAAAAGTTTTAAACAAAGTGTAATACAGTTACAAAGCTCATATATATCTATAGATATGTATCTATATCTATAGATTTTTTTTTTGAGATAGGGTCTCGCTTTGCAGTTCAGGCTGGCCCTGAGGTCACTATGCAGCCCACGCAAGTCTCGAACTCAAAACTCCTTCTGACTGCTTCCCCAGCACTTGCTAGGCAGGTGCTGGAACCACTGAACTAAATCTCCAGCCCTATAGAATTTTTTTTTTTTTTTTGTGGTACTAGGGATCAAACTCATGACCTTATATGGCAAGCATGGCACCACTGACCTAAATCCCCAGCCTAGACTCTTATATTTTTTATCTTTAATCTATAAAACTCAATATCTACGGTAGAGTTTAAAATTAAAAATAATATGCGTGGTGGCTCATGCCTGTAATCCCAGCACTCAGGAGGCAGAGGCAGGAGGATTGCTGAGTTTGAGCTTGCCTGGCCTACATAGTGAGCTGAGGGCCAGCCTGAACTACAAAGCAAGACCCTGTCTAAAAAAAGAAATTAAAAATAATATACTACACAGTACTGCAGGTTATACCCAAGACCTTTGTACCGAGCTACATCCCCAATGCTTTTAAATATTTTCAGCCAAAGCAGTTTTGGTTAAGTTGCTGTGGCTGAGATGCACTTGCAGTCCTCCCATGTCTGCCTCCCAGAGTGCTCGGATTTTACCATGCCTGGCTGAAAACAGCTCACTTAAAAGTTATGTATAGCAAATACCATGACTATTTGGTAGATGTGTAGGATAAACAAAGTTTTGAAATAAATGGTCTAATGTAGGATGGATTGAGAGTAGAACAGAAGAAAACTTAGATGCAATCTAAGGGAAAACCTATTGCTATTATCTGAATCTGCCCCCCAAAGTTGATATTTTGGAAACTGAATATGCAATTCCAAAATATTGGGAGGTGAAGCTTAAGGAGACCTGATTGGGTCATGAGGGCTCTACTTCCATGAATGGATTAACATTATTACCCACGGGTGGGTTACTTATCAAATCAACACAATGGATTCATTGTAAAAATTGACCCTTTTGATGTAATGTTCTCTTGCTTTCTGCCACGGGATAATGTATAGTATGAAGGCCTTCCCCCGATGTTACTACCTTGATATTGAACTTGCCAGCCTCTAGAACTGGAAGAAATAAATTTCTCTTCTTTATATCATTTAAGGGGAAAGCTTAAAAGGAAATTTAAGTAGCATTTACTTGAAATCATGCAAGTCTTTTATTTCCCATTTCAGCTGAGAAATGAAACTACTGCCACCCTATCTTCCACACTGGGTTATAAATTTATAATTAAAATAACATTTCAGGGGCCAGAGGGTTAGCTCAGTGGTTCCAGCGCCTGCCTCGCAAGCGCAAGGTCCTGAGTTTGATCCCCGGAAACCACATACAATGCTGGGCGTGGAGACTCACGCCCACCAGCAATCAACACCGCATACCACAATGCCGGGCGTGGTGGCTCACGTAATCCCAGCACTCGGGAGGCAGAGACAAGAGGATTGCTGAGTTCGCGGCGGCTTGCCTGGGCACCATAGTGAGCTCAGGGCCAGCCTGAACTACAAAGCGAGACCCTGTCTCCAAAAAGCAAAAAACAAAACAAAACAAAACAAAAAAAAAAATTTCAGTTAATGGGCTTATGTCACAAGGAAAAGATCACATTCTAGTTCTGCCACTTATTCATTAGGAGGTATAAAAAAATGAATGTTTACTTTTAAAAAAATTATGATAAAAGACACATTACCATTCAACCCCCTCAAAATACTTCCATTCACTTTGAACACATTAGTCTAATTCTTCATGCCACTTTCAGAAGCAGTTTTGGAGTCCTCTTTTGCGAGTATCTAATTGTGTTCTGGTAGCTTCCTCAACACCTGAACTTATTCAAACATTTACTTTTCATGGTTATTTTTATTTTCAAGGGAGAAAAGTCATGACTCATACGGAGCCAGATCGAGTAAATGAGGTAGATGAGGACACACTATATGTTTCTGACAGAATCTGCCATAAACATTTTGATCAATGGGGTATGTGGTCATAAAATATGATGAATGCTTAAATTTAAAAATATTATAGTAAAAGGTACACTGGCAATAATTCCCCTCACAATACTCCTTATGACTTCAAACACTTTTATCTCATCATTCTTCGTAAAGTATCTATTACAAGGTCTTTTAAAAAAAATTTTAACATTCACTTGTATATGACATCTAATTAAACCTCTAATCTCAGTCTTTTCATCCTTAAAAGTAGTGATTGAAATACTTGCCTTATCTGTCTTACTGAATTCTTCCAAGGGTTAATTTTATGAGACTAACATGATGTTTTGCAAAGTGTTTTTGGAGAAACATCAGTTTTACAAAATGCTCAAGCACACAAGTTCCACAATTCAAAGAGACTGAGAGCTACTACTGTTACATATCTCTTAGACAGTGGTGGGAAACCGATGGCATGTGTATTGTTGTTTTTCCCTTAAAGACAAAAGATATTAATGTATGAGATGCTTTTCTCAACTAAAACTACAGCATTTGGGTTTGACTGTAGTGTTGGCACTGTGCAACAAATAAGTGGATTTGGGGTTGGAATCTGGGCACCTGGTGTCTAAAAGGTTGGCCCTCACTCCTCATGGAGATTCACTACCCAACCAGCACATTAAATTTCTACAGTGAAGGGGCCTGGGTTAGCTGTTTAAATTTTGCGAATACTCACAGATGAGAAAACATATATAATGATTAAAATCCATTTAAGAGAAAAGCAAGTCATTAATAAAGAAAAAGAGAACAACTGCTTTGATATTACTAAATTTATCAGTGAATCTTCAGTGACAAAGATGGTGGTCCTCAGCACTGCATTTACAATCTTTTATGGACATTAGCTGTGCTTGGTTTTTTATACAGAGTAAGTCTTATTAAATTTTAATTCTATAAGGAAGATAATGTGTTTTTGTATCCCCCCATACATGGAGCTTTGTTTGTTGAATTAAACTTTCCACTACAGCTTAAGACAAACATCCAATATAAGCTTAAAAATTAGTGATACAGAACAAAGGATTCACAAATATTTTCCTATAATAAGCAGGTAAATTTAGGTTTTTCAGGGGATACAGTCTTTGTATGCTATAACAACCACTAACTTTACAGTAGGTCGAAAGCAGCCAAAACAATATGAATAGCTGAAAATTATGTATGAAAACAAGAGGCAGACTGCATTTGGCCCATCAGTCACAGTGTAGTGACCCTAAACAGATGAATTCCAATCTCTTCCAAGTACAATAATGGATTCAACCTGTTGGGAACAATCCTATTTCAGAGAAATAATTAGAAGGTCAAAACTGACCAGGCCTTCCTGCAGACAGACTTTGGATTTAACTATGTTGCAAAAGAATCCTGTCTGGAAGGAATGAATGGAACACCCTTCCTGGCTGCCTTGACTTTGCATTCAGCTCACCTTCATCCTGGATAACAACAAGGACTCTGGTCTACCACATGCTGTGATGCTTCAAGTTGGAACTGCTCCATTGCCAGTATTTACTCTGCCTTCTGAGTTTGTTACATTTTTGTTATTGGAGAGCTGCTAAAGAAAAGTGTGGAAGGCTGGGGGCCTGGGGTCTTTTGCTACCCATAGTTAGCATGGGTCAGGCCCAGACTTAGCCTCTCTAAACCTCATTTCTGCCTACTTATTATTATTTCGCTGTGTGCCATCAACTCACAGGAGACTAGAATCTAATGAAAGGTTCTAGTTATGTTCCCTTCCCCTGTTTACTACAACAACCCACATACTTACTGAAAAAGAATATGCTCAGAACCCTAAGATTAGAGAAAAAAGAAATATAATTCCATTCTAATTTCAGTTGTTAATACAGCTATTTTCCCCACGTTCAAGGAACATACTTTCTATTTTACAATTCAGAATAACTTACCTTGTACTTTTCTTTGGCTTTCTCTTTTCCAAGAAGTTTAAGAACTTTGTCAGCTAATAGCATGCTTTGTTGATTTTGAAACCCTTCTAATATACACACAGCAGTGACATCTAAAAATAATGGAAAGTAAGTATGACATTATTACAGAGATGATCAGGAGGATCAAAAAGGTTCAATGTAACACAGAAAGTCAAACTAAATTCATACTCTGATGAGGCTATTTAATTTTGAATAAAACTGATTATCAATACTTCACGTCTCCCTATCTCTGACATTAATTTGCTTCACCTGTGCAATGAAAAGGTTTGTGCTATATAATTTCTGACATTGCTCTTACATTTTATGGATAGCAAATAAAACAAGGAATATTCTCTTTGACCAGTAACCAGATGGCAAATCAACACAAGACAGTTCTCTCATAAATAATTTTCATTTGGTTATGCCATGGCTCAGGACAAAGTGATTTGAAATTTAAAAGATAGGCTTAGCTTCTCAATCTTTCTTTCATTCAAAGTATTCAATCATCGTTCCTTCTCTTTTTGAATTAAACTTCTCATAATTTCACATATAGCTTTTCCAAACAGGTCAATCCAGGGCTACATTCCCTGGTAACTTTGACGAGTGGCAATGTCAATGTCTTTGTCGACGAGTGGCAATGTCAATGTCTTTGTCTCATCCCATTTCTCTCTAAAACTCCAACTTCCTTCCTCTTTGAGAATTACTTTCTGTTAGTGAATTGAAGGTTTGCCCAAACTTAGGATTCTTTTTTCTAAAGCAATACTTCTCCAAAAACTGCCAAATTATGTGTCACCTGAAAACTTCAAATTTTGATGATATGTGATCTAAAGCATTATTATCATTTGATAATCCAGGATCTTTTCAAAAGGGGCTTTAAAAACAAAAATTGGTGGGCCGGAGATTTAGCTCAGTGGTTCCAGCGCCTGCCTCACAACATAAGGTCCCAAGTTTGATCCCTGGTAACCACATACAATGCCGGGCATGGTGGCTCACACCTGTAATCCCAGCACTCGGGAGGCAGAGACAGGAGGATCGCTGAGTTCCAGCCTTGCCTGGGCTACACAGTGAGCTCAGGGCCAGCCTGCACTACAAAGCAAGACTCTGTCTCAAAAAAATAAAAAATAAAATAAACAAAAACAAACAAAAAATTGGTAATGATGGAGATAAAATCCAGGGCTTGTTGGAGCCTTTTCCTTTGAAAAAGTGGTACTTTGGAGCCAGAGATTTAGCTCAGTGGTTCTGGCACCTGCCTAGCAAGTGCAAGGTCCTGAGTTCGATCCTTGGTAACCACATACAACAGGCGGGGTGACTCATGCCCACCAGGAATCAGTACCACATACTACAGTGCTGGGTGTAGTGCTTCATGCCTGTAGTCCCAGCACTCAGGAGGCAGAGGCAGGAGGATTGCTGAGTTTAAGACTTGCCTGGGCTACATAGTGAGCTCAGGGCCAGCCTGAACTTACAAAGCAAGACCCTGTCTCAAAAAAAGATGGGGGGCTGGGGATTTAGCTCAAGTGGTACTACGCCTACTTTGGAATTTGGATCCCCAGTACTGCAAAAAATAAAAATAAAAACAATAAAAAAGTGGTACTTTGTGTTGTGGGTTAGCCCAATGACAGAGGTATGCTTGCATTCACAAGGCTCTGGGTTTGCTCTCCAGCACCAAAAAAAAAAGGTATTTAAGAATGCACTGGAAAGCACTGTAGGCTCATAAAAAGAATGCACTGTTAACTGCACATTATCTAGAAAAATTGAACTTGAAAAGCCAACGAACTCTACTCTAATTGCAGTTCGGAGATAGCCAATTAGAAGATGCATCTACTAAGAATGACAAAATACTATCAATTGCTAAAACTTCTTTTCTGATTCTCTTATTCATAGAATTATACTAATGGCCACTAATTGCCATGTCCAAAATGTGTGGCATATAAATTCTAAATCTTCAGTATCAGCAATTTCAATTTAAACTAGAAAACAAAATCTCAATTGGGGAAGAGTTCAACTTTTAAAAGACAACTGATTTCTGTTTTCACAAGGCACAATTTTACATAAATTTACATGAGTATAAAGCCTTTACGAATTTTTATATGCAAACACAAAAATACCCTCACCTTCTAAACATTCCTTCTTATTGTCTAGCTTCTCATGGGCTTTTGCACGTCTAAAGAGAGCTTTCACATATTTGGGATTAAGTTCAACAGCCTTTGTACAGTCTTGGGCCACCTCTTTCCATTTTTGCTGTAATTGAAAGTATTTTAAAAGTCACACTAATAAAAAATACCGTTCAGCAGAAATCAGTTTTCTAAACTTAACATGTCAAGTATTAAGAGTCTCACAACAGAAAAAGTATCACAAATACAGAGTCAGTGTTTACAATATACTTACTACAAAACCTCACATAAATATGTTTAAAGAAGACAAGAAACCAGATTTCTAAAATAGGTAATGAATATACTTTGGCCATCTTTTTACCTCCAAACCTACCTGGAGTTTTGTTCTTATACCATTTCCTTCTTTGCTCCTGTTAAAACTGAGGAAGCATCCATCTTCATCAAAGGTCAGCTTTCCACTGGTGACCCAAATTCCATGACTTATCAGTCTGTGGGACTTCACTCTTTCAGCTATCCCTTTTCTGAAATAATCCATTTCTCTTCTGAGCCATTCCCACAAACATAAAAACGCTTGCTCTTGTACATTCCATCTTTCAAAACCCCTCCTTTGATGCTCTAACTTTCTATAATACCCCACTTTTCAGCATCTCTATTGCAGATCCTTCATATCTGCAACTTTACCTCATTTTCACCTACCTTACTGATAGTCCCTTCTCAATTTCTTTTGCTGAATTTTCTTCCTTGACCCAACATGATGAAATCCTCAAGGTCTCATCTCATATATCCCTAGGTAATTATACTGACTTTATATACACCACCTAAATTATAGATGAATCTGAAATTTATCTGAAGCACAAGACTACTCTCCCAAAATAGACATTTTTCAGTATGACTGTCTACTTAGTCTCTACCTTTGGTTTCAAAATCTTTGACCTCTTCAGCTTTCACATTTAATCCAACAACAAGTTCTGCAGGTTTTCAGTTTTTCTTCATGTCTTACCTAGGTTACATCAACAACCTTATTTGCCATCTCAGTCTCCACCCTTGCCTCTTTCCAATATATTCTCAACAGAATTTTATGATAATCTTAGATGATGTTCTTGCCCTGCTTAAAACTTTCAGTCTTTCCATTATACTTGGAATCAAATTCAAACTCCATTATTGCCTGTAAGTCTTTTCATGACCTAGTACCTATTTTTCCAACTTCACCTTAACACTTACTTAAACATGCCAAATTCTTTCTTCAGAGCAATAACATATATTGTTTCTTCTGTAATTCTCTCCTCTGCTGTTTTGCTCATCAACCCACTACATAAACATACAAAGGCTCTACCTCTAGTGTTTAAAAAAAAGTAAAACAGGTTGGCATATGCTGATATGAAAAGCTCTGCAAAATAGTGGCAACTGAAAAAATTTATCACCAACAATATTTAAAAAGAAATCATTTTCGTTTCCTCTACTCCAAATGCAACTACTACTTAAAGTTATAGAAAGAAAGAAGTTGAAAAATAGCCTCAAATGGTTGAAAAGGAACTACAAACTTTAATTTTCTTTACTATCTAATTTCATAAAAGCTGAAATATTTATTATTGGGGTATATCTGTAGTCAGTAAAACTAGTATTTATTACTGAAAATTTTTTTAAGGAAATAAAAACAAAAACCTTATGAATTTCAAAACAATGTCAGAAATGCACTAAATCTGAGTAGCATTAACTGACACGTTATGCAAATTAAGAAAAAACGAAGGAAAAGAGAAAACATTGCAGTGTACATACCAACTGTTCAAAGGCAGCAGCTCTATTCTGATAAAATGTGGAAAGGTCAACATTCTTTTCTGTAGGGCACAAACTGATAGCTTCTGTATAGCATTGAATAGCTTGTTCATACTTTCCTGCTTTAAAATACTTATTGCCTTTGTTCTTGGCTGCTTGGGCTCTATCAAGAGAGTTCTGAAACAAACAAAAAAAACAATTATCAAACATTGATCAGTATTTGACAATAGACTGAGACCAACATAATTAAATGGTAAATTGATAAACTGTTTTAATAGGTATAAGACAATTGTTCTTAGTCAAGAATAATTTTATCCATTTCAGAAATATCTAGTCCCAAAGCTAAAAGATGCTGTGAGACAGAAGAAAGGCCAGCAGATCGAAGATCCTACACAGTACCATGTATTGGGAACAGAAAAGTTGGGTGAGCAAAAAGACAACAGGATCCCTGTACCTCAAAGGAAGAAGAAGGGATTTATGTGCTAGGCTACACAAATGGCTGCAGGCAACTGGAATGTACCTATTCTTTCCTTTCCTTAATTTTTAATTAGTTTTCTTTCTGCAGCACTGGATTGAACTCAGGGGCTCATGCATGTTTTGTAAGTGCTTTGTCACTGAGCTACATTCCTAGCCCTTTTAAAACTATATATAATTATCAGTACATATAAACTGTATAGTCTTACCAGGTTTGTGATGTGTTCTAGGGTCATGTGGCAGGAAAAATGAAGGTAGTGACCAAGACAACTAGTTATACTAAGGTGGACCCCTACAGTCACAAGTGCTGTTTGTGACCAATTCAACTAGTTATACTAAGGTGGATCCCCTACAGTTGCAAGTGCTGTTTGACAGCATCATCTGGAAATATCTCACCTTATTTTTTGGTTGTTCTGGAGATAGAACCCAGGGCCTTGAGCATGCCAGGTGAGCACTCCACCACCAAGCTGCATCCTATCCCTGGAATCAGTTTTGATTGTCACAACAAGGGAGAAGGGAGATGCTATGAGCATCAAGTAGGAAAAGACAAGGGATGCTGACTTCCTATAATGGACAGCGCAGTACATCACAACAAAAAATTCTCAGATCCAAAATATTAATACTGTTAATTTACAATTTTCCTTACCATTAATGAATATGTATCACTTCCTCATCAACAGATTTCTTGTATGTACTCCTACCTCTCCGAGTCTGCTTTCTGGAAGGCCCAAAACACATGCGCGCACGCACACGCACACGCACACTCTCTCTCTCTCTTTTATGTGGATAGCATTTAAGAGGTGGTGGTTAATACCTACTGAGACAGCTATGAAAATTTCAATCAGTATTTGGAAAGGATCTGTATAGGAAAGCCAGTTATTCAGGTTCCAGGCACTAGCTCCCTGAGCTTTGCGGTAGAACCTCAAAACTTGGTTATATTATTTGCCAATACCACACAATTTCCATCAGTATAGTAGTAAGCAAGACTCTATACACCTCCAAGAGGTAAATACTAATGAAAGCAGAAATAACTACTTCCATAGATAATTTAAATAATCTGTGAAAAGCAAGTTGTTTGAGGCTCAGGGCACGTCTCAGTTATAAAAAGATAAGATGGCACATACTTTTCTTGTACCTACTTTTTTCTTCCTTTTATTCATTTTTCTTTATTTTTCTCCTTCCACTTACCTTTTGTTTCTCTTCCACAGTATTACTCTAGCTATAGTTCTTTTTAAAAAATATAGTGTGTTGGGCCGGAGGGTTAGCTCAGTGGTTCCAGCGCCTGCCTCGCAAGCGTTAAGGTCCTGAGTTCGATCCCCAGAAACCACATACAATACTGGGCGTGGAGATTCACGCCCACCAGCAATCAATACCACATACCACAGTGCCGTGCCGGGCGTGGTGGCTCACGCCTGTAATCCCAGCACTCGGGAGGCAGAGACAGGAGGATTGCTGAGTTCGAAGCTTGCCTAGGCTACAAAGTGAGCTCAGAGCCAGCCCGAACTACAAAGCAAGACCCTGTCTCAAAAAAAAAAAAAA
>PVIC010008340.1:0-48410 GCA_004025085.1 Thryonomys swinderianus | reverse complement strand
TTTCTTTCTTTCTTTCGTTGTTGTTGGTTTAATTCCTAGCCTGATGTCTGGGCAATATTTAATGTAAGTCCCTTTCTTATTAATATTTGAAACCCTTAGGAGATGGACACTTCTTGGATTGTCCTTCTTGGGTCCGTAATGGCCCTTGAATGATCTCTGGCTGTGGAAGGTACAATCATATAACCTTGGTTGACATAATGCAGTCAGTATCATCAACAGTATCAAATACAGCAAAGGAAATAATAAGCTTTGGCAATCACGATTCTATTATCTTTAACCTCATAAATTAGATCTGTGACCATATGCCAAAATTTAGAAATAACTGGAAATATGTTTATAACATACATGCCCTTCAATATAGCAGTGTCTCCCTTTGGGAGTAAAGAGAGTTGAAGGGGTAAAGAGATCGAAGGAAAGGGAGAGATTAACAACTCTCCAAACAACTTCATTTAAGTATCTAAACAACTTAAATGAAGGCAAAAATACCTAGAACATTTGTTTAAAATTTTTGGCCTAGAGAGTCAGAGTTTATATAAAGATCACACAAACCCCTCTATCAGGAAACTGATAGAGGCTAGAAGACAAAAGAGATAGACAGGGAAAATACAAAACAGAATGGACTAACAAACTGCAGGAACATTAGAAACTGGATTCACCCTCCTAAAATAGTACAGAAGAGCCGGGCGTGGTGGCTCACGCCTGTCATCCCAGCACTTGGGAGGCAGAGGCAGGAGGATTGCTGAGTTCGAGGCTTGCTTGGGCTACATAGTGAGCTCAGAGCTAGCCTGAACTACAAAGCGAGACCCTGTCTCCAAAAAAAAAGTACAGAAGAAAGAGAGTAAGGAAGACTGAAATACTTTAATTTCTGGGGAACTGATTCTGAGTGGAAGACAAGAGAGAAGGAAGGAACAAAAAGAATAGGGATACCCAGCAGCAATAGGCTTACAGGAGACTATTTTCCTTCTCCTGTAAAAATAAGAGCAATTGAGTGAAGAAAAAAACCAAAATTGGACAGACCCAGCAATTAGAGAATGAATAAATAAAGAATAAAAGAGAGGTCATGAAACAGAAAAAAAGAATAACAACAACAAAACAAAGCAGAAATACTACCACAAGAGCCCTTCATGGCATGAATCTGCTGTCTCCTAAAGATAGTATGGGCAGTAGCACACAGATTGGAGCTAACTTGTCACAGGAGACATTGTCATCTCCTGTCTAGGTTTTGGCTATACTGCCTGAGTTGAGCTCCATGAATTCCTACATGGTTGAACTCTGCAAGAGTCCAGGGTCCTGTAGGTGGGACTGACTCCACAAACACACCAATGGCCTCTTCCTAAGTCCAAGCACTGCCGCCTTGCTTGTTCAGTGTGTGCAAACGAGTAAATGGAGTCTCCATAGGCTCCTCCCCACATGCTGGTCCCATGAGAGGTCAGGGTTCAAGGGTCAGTGTGGGCAAACAAGGAGTTGTAGTAGTCTTTGTGGGCTCCTTCTCCCATACTGGTCATGTGGGAGCTCAGGGTCTGAGTGCTGTGGGCAAGACAGGTCAGTCCTGCCTACATAGAAGCAGCACTTACTCAGCCTAGGTGGAGAAGTAGGTGGAGTTTCTGCAGCGTCCTCTACCCACACTGGTTGCCTGAGAGCTCAGGGCATCTTGAAATTTTTGTGAATTATCTAGAATATCATCACTTTTATTTAAAACCCTCATTCCAGGATTTCTATCTAGCCAATAAGCAATATTTTATTGTTCATCTTTTATAGCTTATATGTTAACCATCTTACTGTATATTAAAAAATAGATTTTAAATTGAGGTCTAAATCTAACTTGACAATTCATTTTGTTTTGGAGCCTATGCTGTTTTAGTATGATGGAAATGTGATATGTTAAAAATAATTGGAAAAGAATGTAGTAATTCTGTCACAATTCTTTAATAGAAATTTCAGAAATAATGTAAGCATGAAATTGTACTCTGTAAATTAGATTCCAAATTTATTTTATAAAATATCTTTTCCCACTAACCATTTACTGACTTCTGAGAAAATAAGTTAAAGTAATATTGCCATTACATGATTGTTCTAAAACTCTTACCAGATCACTTGTTTAAGATTTATACTTCATTTAATTCCATGAAGTGTTAGAGAAGGGCTTTCAAATTAAATGTGATAAAAGTACAAAACATTTTAAAAACATGATTAAATCTTTATTATATAGAGCAGATAAATTAGTGATGCTGTGTAATGTGATTTAACTGAACAGTGACTTTTAGATCATAAAATATTGATAACCAAGGAAAAAAGAAAACTAAATTAAATTAGAAGTGATTTTATTGTTCATAAGAGAAAATAGACTATGAAAGTTTAATAAAAATATGCAAGAATAAAAACTCAATTATTTGAATAATATATAATGATTGCTAATAGCAACAGGACCAATTATTGTGTTGAACTAGCTCTGTTTACTTAAAATTTATGCAGTAGCTAAACAACTTAAATGAAGGCAAAAATACCTAGAACATTTGTTTAAAATTTTTGGCCTAGGCCTTACTTCCAGAGATTCTAGCTCATTAGGTCTAGGGCAGTCAGGGAAATCAGCATATTACATGCTGCAGGGAGTCTTGGGGATTCATTTTCAGTGCCTCAAACAAAGAAAAAAAAGTATAGTTTTAATATGGTTGGGTCAGTACTTCAAACTTCATAAGTAGGCTTTTAGACTTTTCAATAGTTTAGTATTTCAAAGTGCAATAAATTAGACATTTTCATATAAAACTGTGACAAATAATAGCTAAATTGCTAAGCTCGATTATTATAGCATGTATATATAAGCACATATAAGTAGTTGATTTAGTAAGTCAAATTTAACTCTTTTCCTCTCTAGTCCAATATTTCTATTTCTTTAAGTATTTGCATAACCTCCTCTCTCACTAATTTTATTAGCTCAACATAAATGACTTTAATTTGTATAAATATTCTAAGTTGTAGAAGTATATATTTCAGTTTTTAAGAAGAATGCTGATGTTTCTTTCAGTATTCATTATTTTGTATTAGAGAGGACAGATCCTTTATTTCCAAGATTTATTACACTTTTTCCAATAACTTACTTTAGCCAGGGGCCCAGATTTCAGAATCGTTCATAGGAAAGTAATTTCTATTGTTGTCATTGCTAACCAAGTGAGTGACTTTGACACCCAGAGTACTGACCTTCAACCAGTCAACCTGAAATAATCCATCAGAAACAGAAATTATTTTAATAAGTGATTGAATTCAGTCCTTACCAGTTATAAACTGGTTTAATAGAAGTTCTTCAGCAGTGGAGACTTCTATAACTTTTGTTGGGTTAATGAGAATATTTCTGCTCTAAACTCAGTCAATAATCTTGGACAGCTGTATGATTCCTTTTAAGACTATATGGGTAACATTTTACTTACATTACCTGTGGTTTATTGATGCATTTCCCTTTAACACTGCAGTGAAAACAGCTGATGAAACTTCTGAAACTATGTTGAAAGTTTATATCTTTGTTTCATTAAATGTAGCAGATGTAGCATGATACATGCATTCTTGATTTGCAGCACTTTCAAGAGGAAGACATTTAATCTTAGAAGAGACGTGACATGTGCAAGGATTGGAAAGCTTCTAAGGGTGTGCACAAAAACTGATAAGGCTTGTACAACATTAGTTTAGCTGGCCTGGTTGATGTATCTTACAAGAAAGCTTTAGAATAGGAGCAGAGGCTTAGTTTTCTGTCAATGATATTTGTTTATATTGTGATGATTATTTCATAGACCCACAGATGGTAGGATACAGAAGTAACACACGGAGAAGATGAATAAAGAGAAAATTTGTGTTTCTGCAGTTACAGAATCCTTTGGGTTTTACTATTTGTTGAGTGGCAAAAAGTGTTACATTTGTTTAGCTCATTATTTTGAAAAGTGGAGAACTGAAAAGTACTGCTGCTGTGGAGCACCATCAAGTCTTCCCTTGAGCAGTGGTGATGATCTCCAATACAAATTGCATTTGTGGATTTAGCTCAGTGGTTCTGGCGCCTGCTTCACAAGTGCAAAATCCTGAGTATCCCGGTAACCACATACAATAATGCTGGGTGTGGTGGCTCACGCCTGTAATCCCAGCACTTGGGAGGTAGAGGCAGGAGGATTGCTGAGTTCACGGCTTGCCTGGGCTACATAGTGAGCTCAGGGCCAGCCTGAACTACAAAATGAGACCCTGTCTCAAAAACAAAACAAAACAAATTGCATATGTGTTAGCTTTTTCTATTTTGCATTTAGCTTTTCTAAAACCTTTATTTTCATATTAAAATTTCTAAACTATATGCTATTGACTTCATCTTTAATAATTCTTCCTTGTATTATAATTATTGTTCTTCAGCTTTAAAATTTTTGGTCATGAGTAATTAATTCGCAGCAATATTTTTGTTGTTCATAAAAGGAGAAAGCAAAGGAGCTGGCATAGCTTGGTGACAGCTCTCGTGCTGACGTATGGATGGTGTGAATTGTGCTCAGGACTACTGCGCCTTCCTCCTCTTCTCCCAGGAGACCTCATCTCCTCACACAGCCTCTGCTCTCCTGTCAGCCAAACGCTTCGGCAAAAAAGCTGAGCCCACCCAAACTCTGAGTGGTCTTGGCTTGTTGACGTCTCTCTTGCCCCAGTTGTTTGACGTGAAAAAATTGACTGTGGTTAGCAGTGGTGCTGCTGGTACCTTCTTGAACAGGTCATCTTTCTCCTCACTGGAAGAATTTCCAGAAGATTCTCTTTCCCTTCTACTGGCTCCTGACCTAACACCCAAAGGAGAACTAGCTTTATATAAGGTTTATGGTAGATTTCTGAGAATCCATTTCAACTGGAATGCTGTAAGACATCTCTCTCTCTCCCTGTCTTAGATAAGAATGTAAATCTGCATTTTTTTTCTAAAAAATTACAAAATGGAATTTAGACTGTGTCATTTGGAATTTTACTTCAAATATTTATATGAACTAGATTATCCTCATATATTTGATGAAGTATCTTTTTTCTTTTCTGCTCTCCATCAAAAAACATGCTTGCCTTTTATATGTAAGACTTCAAAATGATTGTGGTTGACTTGATGTTTTAGTCATAAAACCAAGCCTTCTGAAGTTGAGGGATTTATTGCCTAAAATGATATTCTTTTGATTATTGAGTTAGTTGAGTAACATTTACATTTTTAGTGCACCATGTGATAGAACTGGACTTCTCATCTTTGCCCAAAAGAAGTTAGAATTTAAGAAACTATTTCCTCACATATTATAATTTATTATAAAATCTATTCTAAAGATTAAAATTCAAAGGCAGTTTAAAATGTGGGCTGTATTTGGAACTGTTTCTTCTTTTCCTAGAGAAGCAAAACACATAGGCATAGTTACTTCTGCACATATTTTCCTGATATTTCACCTTGATAGGCAACATTTTAAAATAGTGCTCTTAAAGGAAGAATTTCTTAAAGGAGAGCTGCTTGGATCCTCATGGGAGGAAGGTGAGATGACAAAATTGGTGATGTGTGACTCTGTACTATAGTAACAGAGAAAATAATTGCAGCAAAGTATTCCAAGTGCTATGAAGGTGAAGTGGAATTTTCCAAGACAGAGTCAGTATGTGTTCATGAAAGACACAGAGAGAGTTGGAAGGAAATGTCAGTTTAGATATGTATTCTGACTATCCACGATTTATCAAGTATGAATTTCAAGAGGACAGTAAAAGAGAAATTATAGTGATCAAAATAGAGAATAATAAGGGATGGGAGAAAGATTAAGTGCAAATTCCAACAATCTAGTTGACAAGTTGATGAGCACATTTATAGATGAGAAATGCAGGAATAACAAAAGAAGGACTTGTGTACGAAGAATAAAAGAATGATTTTGTATAAGAGGTAACATTAGGTTTGTGTTACGATGAACGAATGTAGAATTTAGCAGAGAGTTTTCTGAAGAAGTAATGTTTTGCCGGTTTCTTTTTGCGGCATCCCTGAACAGTGACATACTTCTCTTTAGGTATTTATTTGTGATGGTCTGATGTTTTTTGTATCTAACAGTTCTTTTGTTGTTTGTTGAAGAAAATAGGATGAAATTCAAAGCAATGTATGTTATTTTTAAAGTTAGATGAAATGAGTGCCTTCCATATTTTGCCTGTTGTGTGTAGTAAACTTGATCATGTGAGGTTAAAAAATGACTAAACATACTATAAAATTTTAAAATTTTGGTTTGGGAGAAATAACTTACTAATTTGTTAGCCATATGGAGTGTGTTGAAGCTAGAAAAGTAGTAGATTTTTAAGTCTGAGGATTCACATGGAAGCCTAGTCCTCTCATTTAGTGCCACTTTTATTTTGTGCAAGATACTTAACTTCCTAAAGCAAAAGGATGCAAACATAAAATATACACAGGAGACTTAGAAAAGAGTAGAAGAGAGGAAATTGCACCGGCTCTTTTTCTTCTTTGTACATAGAAGGTCTGTCTGTGCAGACAGTGACAGGCATGTATAACTGATGATTAACACAAGCTAGTGCAAAGTGAGTCTGCACGCCCAGGTAAAAGAGTGTTGTTCACAGTCACTCAGGGTGGTTGTTTGCATGTGGGGATGCAGACCTACTGCGGTCAAGCTTCCATTTGTTTTTGTTTGTGTTTTTAAGGGAAGACTGACATTATGTTTTTAGGAAGTTTATACCTACAAAGAGATTCATTTTAAAAATCAACTGCACTATACTGCCATGGGCCGAACAAAATATATCTTTGAGCCAAATTGGCTTGTGGCTGACATCTGGAATTTTTTTTTTTTTTTGAGACAGGGTCTCGCCTTGTAGTTCAGGCTGGCCCTGAGCTCACTACGGTGCCCAGGCAAGCCGCCATGAACTCAGCAATCCTCCTGTCTCTGCCTCCCGAGTGCTGGGATTGCAGGCGTGAGCCACCACGCCCGGCACTGTGGTATGTGGTATTGATGGCTAGGGCTGGAGATTTAGCTCAGTGGTTCCGGCGCCTGCCTTGCAAGTGCAAGGTCCTGAGTTCGATCCCGGCAACCACATAGAATGCTGGGCGTGGAGACATCTGGATTTTTACTTCACTTGCTTTTTCCTAGATATATGTTGTGCTCCTGATTAACTTTCTGAGATTGTTTAGAGTTATTGTTTAGACTTATTTAAATCTTTAATAATGTGCTGGGAAGATACTTACACCCTGTATTTTTTTAGATGAGATTTAAGCTTACATAAATTTGCAAAGTTATCATTCACGGAGTTAAAAATGACATTTCTAACAGTATGTATGTTATGAACCACAGGTAAGACTAGAAAGGAACATTGGTATTATTTCTTTGATACCAGTGAATTATTACAATCAACTTTGTTTTTACTTTGTCTTCAGTGTTTCATAGTTTTTAAATCAGTTTTTTAAAAAAGGCTCCAAGAAAACAAAGAAACAGACCAAGAATCTTTGCAAGGGATTATGTACAGTCAGAAGTGAGATGATGGTATTTTACTGAGAAGTGGTCTTCAAGGTAAAATTACCTACTTGTTCAATTAAATACTTGTATATTTTTGAAATATTTTTCTCTTATGGTCAGCAATGTTAATTACTGATGATATGTTTTTGAAATATGAGTACTTATACCTGTTATTTTTATGATTCAAGTCTTTTGGAGTTTCTATTTTATTCCTATTTTGGCCATGGGATTTTTACATTAATAATGATTTAAGTGTGGCTGTTTGGTCACCTTTTTGGTTGTAGAGAAACTGCAAGTAGAGGAAGGAAGGATCCAGAGCTTCATTGAAATTACTTTTATAGCTGTTAGGTTTGCAGTTGGGACCCAGTCTAATGAGAGTCAAGGTCACTGCTTGTGGACATGGCATAATTAAAAAATAGAAGGGGGTTTGTCCAATCAGGGAAAGAGTTAATTATTGAGCTGTTGAAATGAAGCTAAAATTAGCTGATGTGATAATGGGTGTGTCAAACCAAAAGTATGATGGGGAAGATGAGTAAGAAGACACTGTGAAATAGAGTTGAAAATATGCAGCGCCAGTGCAGGTGGGGATCTGGGACAAAGTCCTGTGAAGAAGAGCCGAGTAGTATTAATGGTGCAGGTAGAGGCCACAGACACTTGTGGCTCAGATCTCAGATCCACTCTTCAACCTGCACACTCTCCTTGAGGCGTGGTTCTGCTCCTGTCAGGCCTTTCCTGGTTCTCCCCTCTTGGGTGTTCTCTTACTGCTAGGTCTTTGCATACCTAGCACTTCTCATTTAATTTGAGTTGCATCCTTTCCCTTGCTCCTCTACTCTCTTCCATCCTCTTAAAGAACCTTCCTTACTCTTCAGCAGGTCTCACTACAGGCATCTTTGCCGACTCCCTCCACAAAAGCTTTCCTATTCTCTTTTTAGCCCCGGCTGTTTATGAGTGCTAAATTGCTCCTCCCCTCTACCATACTGAATTTATCATGTTAATTCTTTCCTTATTTTCTGTTTCAGCAGAGCCTGTGTTGAGTTCCATCGCCCTCTTGGACCATCGGATTAGCCCCTGAGTGATTTTTTAACTGTTGTCCTCGAAATCCAGAATCTCAGATTTGTTTTCATAAAGTAGGATAGAAAATTTCATGACTCAAAATTATTAAATTTTTAACTTCTACTTCATTACTTAGGCCAAATAGAGATCTTTGACAATGAGGTCACAGTTTTCTGTCCAGCTCTTTTTTTTTTTTTTTTTTTTGCTTTTTTGGAGACAGGGTCTTGCTTTGCAGTTCAGGCTGGCCCTGAGCTCACTATGGTGCCCAGGCAAGCCGCCGCGAACTCAGCAATCCTGTCTCTGCCTCCCGGGTGCTGGGATTACAGGCGTGAGCCACCACGCCCAGCATTATATGTGGTAACCGGGGATCGAACTCAGGTCCTTACGCTTGCGAGGCAGGCGCTAGAACCACTGAGCTAACCCTCCGGCCCCTGTCCAGCTCTTTTGACCCCTGTTCAGTTGTAGCAGTTCTGTGAGGCCCCCACAACATACCTCCTGCTGCTTCTACCTTTTCTTTTCAGGCCCCTGCTGATGCCATTCCTACCTTCTGGCTTTACTTCCCATTGGGATCCTAATGTTTTTCTAGCTGTTATTTAGAGAATGCTACTTAGTCCATTCTGCCATGATGCACTACCTTCCACCCCATGTACAAGTTCATTGCTGTTCTAAAGCACAGTGACTAAGAGCTCTGATTCTGGAGTCAAACTTGTGCATTCCAGTCTAATTCTACTTAGTCTTAGCATTCTCGGGATGCTCAGAAACGCTATATGACCTCCCTTTGTCTTAGTTTTTCTCATCTGCAAGAAGGAGGTAAGGCCTCCTAAATACTGCTGACTGAACTCAATGCAGGAGTACATGTAGGATACATGGTGCTTAATAGATATTGTTTTAGTTATAGATCCTCCTTGTTTAGTAATTCTAGTGATTTTTCTTTGATTTTCTGGGCAACTTTTGGATCAGTAGCTGTGGACAGGTTTATGGCACTTTAAATGGTGACATCCTTGGCAAAGAATGTAGGGATTTCAGATATCAGCAGAACACTTGAAGGGAAAAACAGTCCATGTTCATAACCTAGCAAGGATCCCCTTTGCCTTTAGTCTTGGCTTTCTTCTTTCACTTTCCCCCACTTTGTGTAATAACTATATTTCTTTATCACTGGATTTTAATACCTTTTTATTCACTCATGTAATAAACCATTTATATTTCTGTGATGGCAGAAATAACAGAATTGAACAAAATTTTCTTGCTTTTTTAATCTATGTAATACATCTAGTATTGCTTTATAAAACAGAATAACTTTCTAGTTCAACATTCTAGACCTGATTCATCATTATGATTTAAAAAAAAAAGGAGAAAGAGATCTCATTCAGTATATTGAAATAAAGACTGGGGATAAGAATAGTAAGGATGCGGGGCCGGAGGCTTAGCTCAGTGGTTCAGGTGCCTGCCTCGCAAGCCCAAGGTCCTGAGTTCAGTCTCCAGTAATCACATACAATGCTGGGCGTGGAGACTCACGCCCACCAGCCATCAATACCACATACCACAGTGCAGGGCGTGGTGGCTCATGCCTGTCATCCCAGCACTCAGAGGCAGAGACAGGAGGATTGCTGAGTTCAAGGCTTCCCTGGGCTACATAGTGAGCTCAGAGCCAGCCTGGACTACAAAGCGAGACCCTGTCTCAAAAAAAAAAAAAAAAGAAGAAGAATAGTAAGGATGATTTAATGATTGCTCCAGTTTCCTTCATGATATAGAAAGCTGTGAACAACTTTTACATTTTTGTCTTTCCCATGTGAAGTGGGCTTGCACACTGCTCTCTCATTATGAGGCCACCTCTGAACACATGTGCCAGAATTTTCCTGCTCTGTTTTAAAACATATCTGTCAAGTCTTCCTCTTCTTAAATTTCTGCTCAAATTTATTATACTTCATCTGTGCCTCACCAAACATCTTCCACGGTGGACTCTCAGATTACAACTGGCCTGACTTATGAACAATCTGGGTTAATTAGAATAATGGAAGATTCATCTGCCTCTTATTTATGTACAGCATGTACCCAAGTAAACATACAGACCTCAGCTGTATTGACATATAACCAACTTGAGTTAGAACCAGCCCGTGAGAGCTAATTGAGTTTTTAAGTCAAGGGTCCACTGTTTTTTATTTCAATTAAGGTGGTATAACCTCCTAAATATAGAAGCAATGTTTTGAATTCATCATTCTTTTTCTCCTCTTTCTCTTATCTATTCCTGAATTTTCCCAGTTATGTCAGTTCTGAAATGTGTTAGAAATATATTCAAATGTAGAGGTCATTGCATGTTTGTTAAGCACACAAAATAATATAAAACATAATAAAAATCATGTTTCTTTATATGCATGTATGAGGAATAAAACAATATGATACTCTCTAAACCCACTGTGGAACACACAGATTGTTCAAGGTCCAGACAATTCATGTGTTTCAAATTTCTTTCTATTTTAATTTCTGTAACTTTAGTTTTGGGTTAGTTTCACCCCTGTCTAGTTTTTCTCCTTGACCGTATTATGCTTTAAATCTATACATTTTCTGCCATACTACTGCCCATATGATCTTAGCCAAAACCTTTCTTAAGTTCCTCATTAATTATAGAATTAATAGACTGAGACTAATGTTCAACACTTTGTTGATCTGGCTTCACCTGATTCCAGCCTGTTTCCAGCTTCAGTCATTGAATTTCTCCATGCTCTAAGCCCAGAATGTAGTCTCTTTCCTCACTTCTTCAGTTTTTTCGCCTTTTTCCAGCCAAATCATTACCTTCTTCTTTCCATATCTTTGATGCTATAGTTTGACACTGAGCCATACTCTGGGATTCTCTCTTGCCTCCTTTGATTAAAACCCTGTGCCCTGCGTTAGTGACCTTCTGAAATGCTTTCATATTTAGGCAGCCCAATCACATGTGGTTTCTTCCCTCAGAGATCTTGTATCAATCTCTCTAGAGTATTCCCTGTATTTTAGTGAGTAGGTGAGAATAGGGAAGAAAATACACTTGAAATGTGTAATCCTTAAAAATGTGTTCGGTATAGAGAAAGGAAACTATTTCCTCTCTGTGGTAATTAGAAGACCTCTGAAGGGAGTTACAGAAAGTGTTCAGATAGTCCTTAGAATTTTGTAAGAACGACACACCTGTGAACGTGGTTGAAAAGGCTTCTACTTAGGCATATTAAAGTGGATTAGGTGGATGTTCCAATTTTTTTTAGTGTTTAGTTTACATGTGAAACAAGCCCAGTTCCCTTACTTCAAACTCATAGAGATAGCCACGTCTTTGTGCCGGAAGTGTGCTGTGTCTTTTAAAGAGAATTTCCTAATGGGTAAGACATATATCCCAAGTGACTATTAAGCTTTACATCATGTGTCTCTTGAGGAAGTTCCATTTTCCTTAAATTCATGGTGAGAAGACCACGATAAAAAACAAAGTCTCAACTCAAAGGTTATTCAAAGAATTTCATGGAAACAAAGTCTCCGTGAAAAGAAGGGAAGTAATAGAGGCCATGGCTTACCCTTGCAAAGAGCAATTTGTAATCTGAGAGAACTAGACTTCTTCTAAGGTTGGAGCAGACCCTTGGGCAGGGAGCATGGGCCTGCAGGCGGGAAGAACCGTATCTAAAGATGAAAGCTGACCACTCTTCCTGCTCCCTGATCCAGATCTTCAGACCCACCTGTAGGCGTCCTGTTCACCGGACTCCAGGGAGCCTCTTACTCTCATGCTCACAATAAAGAGTACTGAAGAGAAGTTCTTTATAGTTCCAGTGCTGTTCTATATTGTTGCTAGAGTAATCAGGTGGCTACGCTCTTCAGTGACTCATTTAACACAATTATG
Organism: Thryonomys swinderianus; assembly: GCA_004025085.1. Taxonomy (NCBI): domain Eukaryota; kingdom Metazoa; phylum Chordata; class Mammalia; order Rodentia; family Thryonomyidae; genus Thryonomys; species Thryonomys swinderianus. Next base: position 36,044 of record PVIC010008340.1, on the reverse strand, counting down.
TCTTTTTAAAAGTCATTTGCTCTAACAGGCTGACTGAACCATACTATTACAGGAGGGCGTCTTATCCCGATAAAGGTGGTAATTACTTATCTAGCTAAGCAATCTTGTTGATTGAATATAGCTAAATGTTTGGCATTTAGGCTAAGAATTACTTGAGGCTTTATTGGTATGTTAATAAATTGAATATAAGTATGAGTTTTATCACTTGTATTAGCTAAAACCATATAATCATTTTTAACCTAAGTGTAATTAATGGATTCTTACTTTTTGAAAGTAACTTTCCAGTTCCTAAAGGAAAAAGCCATTCTTACGTTCTCATACTGTATTGCAATAAATGCTACTAACCCATACACACGGGCTGTCACCATGGCAGTGAGTGTGTAAAGCATTTGCACATAGCTGCGTCCTCAGATAATTAGATGATTACAGTGGTGATTGCTTTGAGATAGCTAATTTTAAAAATCTATTGCTCTCAAGTCTAATTATTGAGTAATGATAACATATTAGCAACCATGAAACTACTCTCATGGCCAATCCCATTGAAGAAAAAGATAATGACATGTCTATAATGTCCCAAATAATGGCACCAGACCAACCTTTCCTTTCTCCTCTGTATTCTAAGTCCATCGTCCCTTTCCTGTGGACTGTAAATCACCGAACAGTATTATGCATCTGCTTTCACTCTGCTTGTCCTCGTTTGTTTGAAGCCTCTTCCTCTGGCATGGCAGAGATAATTTTCCAGCTCCTCTCTACCCTTTGTGAGCCTCTGCAAAAAGGCTTTTGTAATTAGACCTCATAGCTTTACAAATATTTCATAACTTGCCAGTAAAATGTCATTTCTCTGGCCAGACCATCATCAGATGAATAAGTTACAGTGTGGTAGTTCATTTACAGAATAAAAAAAATTCAAAAGGCTTATTAATTAGAGGTTTGCTTTGATTTTGGAATTCTAATCAATAATGAGCTGGATGTATTATAGACAAAATCTTTCTTTCATCCTTCTCATTACTTGTCCTTTTTTAGAATATCAAATAATGTAATATCAATGAAAATTTTACTCTATTATTCTTTTGCCAAATGATTAATGACGAGAGAATCTTGTTACAATTCTAAACAAATTGGCTGTGGTCAAAACAGATGTTTTGCTGTGAGCCCTTAAAAACAAACCTGAGGGATACATTCAAGATACAAAATTTTATAATGCACTCTGAGGCCATTTTTTTCCTGCTTAAAGACTGACAAAATAGGAAGGGTTAAGTATAGAGTCTCCTCGTTTTTTGGTAAAGGGTCTCTTGAGTTCGGAGCAGCAAGGGGAAGATGCATTGTGGTTTTAGACCTTCTCAGGTCTGCTTGAGGTCTGGGAGTGCTGAGTGTGAGCCGTGAGCAATGTCTAACATTAAACTGCTCCGTGCTTTACACTTTCCATCTCGCTTCTTCCAACCTGCTGAAATAGGTCAGCGTCTGTGAGGAAACTTGAGTCATAGCCAGACTTTCTTAGTGCTGAGCCGAGAGGTCTCCTCGGCAGGCCCATTCTGCGTGCCCAGTGCTGGGGACCTTATTGATAATGAACCTTTAACAGATTTCTGCCTAATGTTGTGTCCCAAGTACGATTTTCATGTGGCCATTTCTGAGGGGTGGGCGGGGACTCTGCAGAGTTTCCTAATGTGATTCCCAACTGGGGAAGGTTATCCTAGCAGTTGAAGTGGAGAGCAGATTTTCTTCAAAAATCTTAAAAGTGCTTTTTGGGGGCCGGAGATTTGGCTCAGTGGTTCCGGTGCCTGCCTCGCAGGCGCGGGGTCCTGAGTTCCATCCCGGTAACCACATACAATGCTGGGCGTGGTGACTCACGCCCACCAGCAATCAGTACCACTATCACAGTGCCTGCCGGGCATGGTGGCTGTGATCTCGGCACTCGGGAGGCAGAGACAGGAGGATTGCTGAGTTCGAGGCTTGCGTGGGCTACATAGTGAGCTCAGGGCGCCAGCCTGAACTACGGGGTGAGACCCTGTCTCAAAAAAAAAAAAAAAAAAAGCGCTTTTTGGAAGGATTGTTTTTTACTCGGGAATGGAAGAACAGTGGTGAGCGGGAATTGCTGGCCTTTTTTGCACTGTTCTTACTTGAAATGTTTACTCGTGCCCTTCTGCAATCTTAGTAACACCGAAGGAAAAATAATCTCTCTCAACGAGGCTTATTGCTCGCCATTTGTTTTCTTCCATTCTGTTTTATTCTCTCGCTGAAGAGATGAAAATGAGCTTTGGAGGCTGTATTCTCCCTTTTAAAATCATCTCAGGTCAGTGTCACATTGTTCACCAAGAAGAAGCAGATTTCAGCTTGATGCCTATTTGGGGGACTCACAGAAGGTTAGAAAATGGTCTGTGTTTGGAGCTGGGAAGCTAAGAGGGCCTCGCCAAAAGGGGTATGAGAGGAAGCCTGGTTTTGGTTCCCTCCGGCTAGAAGGGAAATGGGCTGAGGTGGGCTGGATCTGGTGTTCTACGGTATGTACTGAAAGCCTTCCCTCCTCGCTAACCGCGAGACCTGGAGGAGTCCACAGAGTGTTCCGTGTCTCCGTGGCCTCAGGGGAGGATGGTATTTGAGGCGGCCTTTAGGTAGTTCGGTGCCTGGCCCCGGGAATAGGTTTGCTGTCAGCGGAAGGAGAGCTGACGCCCGGGTTTGGACCACAGGGGCAGCCCTGCCTCTCCCCCAGTCAGCAGGGCTTCCTGACACTTCACCGGTTATTTTTTTAATTGAATTCTTTATTGGCACGTTTTATATACAGTTCACAATCACACTCAACATTGGGGAATTTATACCAGTATATGACAGAGGTTAATTCTCATTTTTACCCATACCCCTACCTACCCACAACCCCCCACCCCTTATATATGTGCTATTTCTTTTTCTTTCCAACTCATATTTATTCCTTCCCCTCATTATGTTCCCCCACCACATTCCCTCTGAATGTTTCCTATTTTACAAAATCCATCACACATTCTAGAACTCATTTACATCTATTCCGTGATGACACCTCGCGTCAGCCGTCGCGGCTGAACTCACCCAGGGCGTCTGAGCTGCGCCGCGAATCAAGAAGATCCCTCGTGCCAGCCGCGCCTGGCTCCGTGGGCCCCGTGGGCTCCGGTGTGGAGCTGGCTGCGGCCCAGACGCAGCTCCGGGGCGGAGCAGAGTTCCCGGCCTGCGGCCTCCGGTTCCACAGTTCTCTTCTCCCTCCCTCGCTGTTCCCCCTCCCCCCTCGCCTCTTTCACCGGCCTCCATTTGTCTGTGCATTTCTCCCGTCTGCGTCTGTGTCTCTCCACACTTGGGGCTGAACCCAAGGCCTTTGCCCCGAGCTGCGTCCCAAGCCCTTTTTAAGTTTCTGCCTTCTGAGACAGAGTCACTAAGTTGCTGAGTTAGTTGTTCAGGCTGTGTTCCTACTGCTGCCTCAGCCTCTCATACTGCTGGAATTACAGGCATGCACTATTTATTTTGTTCAATGTGTGCACAACTCTTTTGTTATTTATTATTAGTTGTTATTTATCCTGAATTGGCTAGTTTGTAAATTCTATCATAAATCAAATCAAAGAATAAAGACAGAAGGAGATACAAAAGTATATATTGGGGTAGCAAAGAAACCTTTGGTCTAGAAAGTCTAGAAGTTCTACCCTTCAAGGGGACTGATTTTCCCAGAGAAGCTGGTCAACTGACTCTGTAATGATCCACACAGAGAAGTTCTAAAAGTCGCTGTAGTGAGGCCCAAACCCTTGCAGAAAGTAAACCAGGTGAAAACATTTTGGGGGGCTGCACTCATGTAAATGCTGTGGCCCGAATGTGTCCCCTAAATCATGTACTGAAACCTAATTGCCAAGTGATTGTATTGATAAGAGGAGCTTTTAGGAGGTGACTGAGTCATGAGGCTGGAGTCCACATACACAGGATGAACTGTAGCTCAGGGTGATGCGTCTTCTGCTGTGTGAGCAGGTTTTTTTTTTTTTTTTTTTTTTTTTTTTTAAGTCTTCTTGCATCTCCTGCCATGTGAGGACCTGGCAAAAAGATTCTCAATGGACACCAAGTGCTGCTGTTTCGATTTCAGACTTCCTAACTTTCAGATTATTGAGAAATAAATCTATGGTCTGATAAGTCACCTGGTCTCTGGCATTTTGTTATAGAGGCAGGAACAGCCTACAATAATATGTGAAGTCTGATATATTTATGAAAGAGAATTGGCTCTTATTCCTACATAATCACATCCTATATCAAGTCTACCCTCCGACAGTAGTAATGGCAATAAAGGGACTTTTAGCTGAATTAAAATAGTCATACTGAGTTTGTGGCTTTGAGATTTACTTTTATTTAAGCATTTTTAAATCAATATGAAGAAACACAATGAGAGATCAGTGCAAGTGAACTTTGGTATCACTGAGGCATGGCGTGTCAGCCCAGTGCAAGCTGTGATCTGAGTGCTGTAGGCGGAACAGTTCTGACCCTGGGGGACTGTGCACTGTTAGACCAAGAAACTTTTTAAAATTACAACCTTTTCTTTTTCTAATCATAAGCCATCAGGGATTTTACGCAGAGTCTTCTCTAAAGTCTTCTGTCCTTAACATATTCCTATTTGATAGGTAGCTCTTACAATTCTATAGAATGATGATTTGTTTTTATTGCCCCTTTCCCTGTTATTTTAGACAGCTTTGAAAATAAAAACCTTCCCTTTATCCTTTTTTAACTTTGCCTGCCTTGCGCTGCTACTGCTACATAAAACTTCTCACAGTGCTTCTGTTTAATGGATACATGACCCTTTAAATCTCCGTGGAGAGCCCTTCTGAATCCTTTGGGTTTGAGCTGTTTTGTTTGTTCATTCTCTTTTCAACCAGTTTTCTACTTTTCCTTTCTGTGAGTTTGGTGCCCTTTGGGACGGCAGTGGTAGCAAGGGAGTTACTTGGCAAACCTAAGTAAAATAGAGTCAGACTGTTATTTGTTCTTCCTTTTTATTTCCTTTCAGTTAATTTTTATTATAGCAAAATAGTGAAATATATATCATTTTTATTTCTTAGGTTATTTTATAGATTTAATTTATAGATATCTCAAAACTATACAATTTATAGTTTTTTGGGACAAGTAAACATGATCTCTTATTACTTCAGATTCTGTTAGCTTCTGGGTTTTAGTAAGATTTATAATCTTATAATTTTTATATGAGTAAATTATCACATATTATAGTCATGTGAAATCATGATTCTATAGAATTATATGTAATTCTAATCCAATGATTTTTGCTCTAAAAAATATTATACCAGTTGACTCCAAAATAGTGTGGTTTTAATGTAAGCTTTTATTCTGGGATCTTGGACAGGTCAGTTCACTCTTCTGCATGTTGTTTCTTCATCTTAAAATGGATGTAACAAATACACTCACAGGTTGTCCTGAAGGCTAAATGGTTTATGTGAAAGTACTCACCATGTTATTTAAATGTCAAAGCACTTCAATTCCTGTAGATGGTTGCCAACAATGTTTTCCTTACTTATGGTTCAAATAGTAAGAATTCTATGGAGTTTTCATATAAAGAAACAGTACAGAATTATTATAATGTAGAATTTCCTTTGTCATATTATTATATAGGAACCTTAAGTGCTAACATACACAATACTGTGTATCAACAAATCAGCATTAGTGGATACTTAGTAGGCATGAAAAACTGTACAGAATATATTGTAATCAGTTATTTTTTCCATGTGTGTTGTAATGCAGAGGTGCCCATGTGCCCTGGGGTTTATTATAAACTAAAATGAGATTTTTGTTTTATGCCTTACAGTTCATATTTTAATGTATTTTCAACAGAAGGGAATTGTAAATTGCATTTTAAAGGTAGATGCCTCTCAAGAGATATTTCCATCAGGGAGTATTGTGGGCTTTGAAAGTGTTTTCAAAGCTACTCACAGCAGGATTTGTCTCAAGTCATTGAAAAATTCTTGGACAGTACATGCTAATTCTTCACTCACTAGAGAAATGATACTCTTTTAGAATAATATTTTAAAATGCAGATCCTAAAAAATGTGATGGATGATTTTTCCGAAGTAAAATTTATTTCTTTTTTGAGTGAGATTGGGGTGGTTAGACTTCAAGAGAAGTGCTGATCTGTAAGTTTAGTCTGCTCAGCAGTTCTACAACATGAGATCTTTTGAATCATTAAAGTAACCATTTTGAATTTGCACCTAACAAAATTCCATGAGGGTAACCAGTGGGAATGGCCTCAAGACATGGAAACTACTTCAAGAGAAGGTTTATATTTCGGTGTTTTCTTCCCCCAAATTTTAGGGCTCTCATTTTCAAGTGATGTTGCTCTGCTACTGATTATATTTCATGGTACCCTAAGGATTGTTTTGATTTTTATATTTATTTGTATCAAACCTGTATCTTCCCTACTGGAAGTGAAAAGCCAATAGTAAATTATATTATTTAATACTTGGGGCAGAAAAAAATGGCATGCTAATTCAAATTCCATGGGTCTTTTTAGTCTTCTAGTTTCAATTTACAATATTAGTATGTAGGATAATTCTGATATTCTCTCTCAGAAATTCTTTACTTTTCCTTTAAAAATATATGCCATGTGTTCCCTGGTTGGCTTATTTCACATAACTTCCCCAGTCCTCTGCACCTTTTATGCCTTATTGTCCTAAAAGTTCTGAGCACCATCATACATACTTATGTTTTTCTTGTTTGCTGCTGATCTGCCGCATTAGAATAAAAACACTGTAAAAGCAACTTCTGTATCTGTTTTGTTTACTGCTGTTTCCCAGTGCCAAGAACATTGTCTGGCTTGTAGGCTGCCCTCTAAAAGTATGTACTAAATGAATGTGTTAAAACAAAGCAGAATTTTAAAAAGCAAACAAACAAAAAACAAAATGCCTTACCTAGTGAGATAATTGGTATTTCATATGTTATTATTTGTTTTCAGAATCAGTTTATCTCAAATGAAATACCATTCATGGGAACATTAGCCTTTTTAATTTTTCTGGTGTCTGTTTTGGAAGAAATTGTCCTATTTGAATTGATTTTAATTTTCACTTCTGATGCTTTAAAAATTAAATGTCTTCTTTGCTGAGGGCTAGAATTCCTTTGCTCTGAGCAAGAGTGTTAATAGTTTTGGGTAAGGGACTAATGCTGCAGATGTCAGTGCTAACTCTGTCCTTCAGATATGTTGGAGACTTGTGGATTTCTTTGTTTCCTCCAATCTATTATTTTTGCAAAATAGATTTTGGAGGTTAGTTTTCTAAAGACTCACAATATCCCATGCACACCTACCTCTGTTGCTACTCTACTAATCAACTAGTATTGGGTCAATTAGAGTTGATAGAGTAAAATCACTTACCTCTTTATCCTACTCCTAAAGAGAAGTAGTCCACTTCTCCGAATCCCTTGCTTGCTCAGATAATGTTTTCCTTTGATGTTATCTTTTAGCACTGTTTCAGCCTGTGTCTGTGAAGAGTCAACTCTACATATCCTCTTTACTATCGATCATTAGAGTGCAGCCACCTAGAACAAAGGAGAGGCACTTGAATCGCTGGCAGGTTTCATGAGTGAAACTGACTGTGAGGACACTCATCTTTGCCCTGTTGAGTTTATTTGGAGTAGATCAGCTTAAATGAGAGGCCTCCATGGGAGCAATGAAGGTACTTCTCTCACAATGAATTTTACATGATGAGAAACTAGGAATGTGTGACAAGCGCAGTTATTTTTGATTCTTGAAACTTGTCATCAGGGAATTGTAAGCAGGGTAGACTCAGGGGCCAGCCCTTGGGTTAACAGTTCCCTTTTCCAGACAAATTTAAATTCCATCAATAGGTTTTAATTGTATTGACTTCTTCTGCCAAGTGAGGGGATCATGGAAATGAATAACCTGGTACCAAAGGAAATACAAAGCTTTCATCTGGCTTCTGATGATTTCTCAGAGACGATTCTACTTTATCCTAGAAATGACGTTATTTACTACAACACTGGAATCACATTTACTCAAATAAAGAGGCTAACTTTTAAAAGATGTGCTTTGAGACTATATTTAGTTTTTCATGTGGTCACAGTATTATTGTAATTTGGGCTATTATAACAACCTACCTTATACTGCTTAGTTTATAAACAGTGGGGATTTATTTCTCAGAGGCTGTACACTGGGAAGTCAAAGATTAAGGTACTGCTTGGCTGGTGTCTACTGGTTCTTTGCACACAGTTAGTACTTTATTGCTCTGTGCTTACATGATGGAGAGGCAAACTCCCTGGACCACTGTTTGAAGAGCACACTTCCCATTCATGGGTGTGAAGCTTTCAGTACGTAATCACCTCCTAAAGGGACCACTTCCTAATACTTTTGCAGTGAAAATTAAATCTCTACATAGGAATTCTTTTGGTGTGAGGATAGTGAGATTCAGTCCCTAAGTATATTCTCAACCTCTAGGAGCAAAAATGTTTGAAGAAATTGAAGCATTTGCCTGTGGATTGGCTGTGACAAGTATTAGTTGGGGAAAACACATTGATTTTCATTACAAAGACATGCTTTTCATACCCTTTCAGTGAATTTTTTGTTATGCTGTCTAACCACAAGTATATGATACTAGATCTTTCTTACGCATGCCTTAGAAGAGTAGGTACAATTACTTTGAGACATTCTGGACATACTAAATTATTCTGAGACAGTCAGTATGGAAATCATGATCTAAAATATAGGAGGTGATTTTGCCTTTATATATAATAAATTCTGTAGTTCAGAAAATGAAACAAAATTTACCACTGTTGCCTCTGTTTCCTTCTTAATAATTCCTGATTGTGAGCATGAATTAGTTTTTTGATAGTGTAATAGAGCTAGTATATTTGAAATTTTTATAGGCTTGCACCAGATATAATACAGAAGCTGATTAAAGATCACCAAGTTAAATTAAACAGTATTATATTCTCTACACTGCCAATAAGACATTTTTAAAAGATTTTACTCTAAAAAAGACAGTGTCATGAATCTGGCTTTATTAATACCCAAATATGTTACATATTTTGATAAAAACATTCATTAGTTTTGTATGATAGAATAATATAGGAAGAATCAGAATAAAGAAATTTTAAACTTCAGTCCTTTCCCTTGTAATTTTGTAAATTCAATCTCATACGTGTCAGTAGAAATAATTCTATACCTTTATTAAAACTTCAATATCTTCATTTATATTTCGAGTGGCAGCAACATAAAATTGAAACCTGAGAGTTGTGAAGGATATAAAGTCATGTTTTAATAGAGAAACTAAATTGCTCCTTCAAAGAGCCTATAAAACTGAAAAGCATTCATTATAAATGCAATAAAAACTTATGAGTCCCATTTTATTAAAACTACACCCAGTTTCCTGAAGGGGTTGGATCATTTACAGGTAAACCAGTGCCACTTAATGTCTAGCAACACAGTTTATGTGAGGTAAGATGTCTGCTGAAATGAGGCTGGTGATTTTAACACAAGCCCTAATAGATATCCATTCATACAAGATCAGAGCTTTTCCTTTAGAAGAGTTTGCAACTTTTTTTTTTTTTTTGAGTTAGCAACTTTTTTTTTTTTTTTTTTTTTTTGAGACAGGGTCTCGCTTTGTAGTTCAGGCTGGCCCTGAGCTCACTATGGTGCCCAGGCAAGCCGCCGCAAACTCAGCAATCCTCCTGTCTCTGCCTCCCGAGTGCTGGGATGACAGGCGTGAGCCACCACGTCCAGCATTGTGGTATGCGGTGTTGATTATCGGTGGGCATGTCTCCACGCCCAGCATTATATGTGGTTACCAGGGATCGAACTCAGGTCCTTGCATTTGCGAGGCTGGCACTGGAACCACTGAGCTAACCCTCCGGCCCTTGCAACTTTTGATAATAACACACCCACCTCAAGTTAATGACTATACTAAATTATTTACTTCTCTAAACACCTTCAAGAAAGAGAATAATAGTAAAAGATAAAGCTTATGTTTGTGCTCATTGGTAATCTCTTAGTATTCTGTTAATTTCTTAACCATGTTATTTATATTATATAGATTAATACAGTCTTGTGAGAATAACTTTCTAGTGATTCTCATTAGCCCTTTGTTTTCTTTCAGATAAAGGAATATTTTTAGTATGTTAAAGAGATTGAGCTTCTTTAAGTCTTGGCTGCTTTTTAATGTTTCTAAGGTTTCACATATTTTGTATGTATATTATCATTAATCCAGGTATATTTTTCCATATTATTTTCATTGCTTATCATTGTTTTAGTGATAGTATTTGAAGAAGCAAAGGGAATTATGGGAAAGTCAGAGGTTGCCTACTATTTGCATTTTAAAATCAAGTTTAAATAGAGGCACTTGATGTGCAAATGAAGGAACTGAAATATTTGAGTTAATATACAATATATATCATCTGTCTTGATTTATTGTAAAATACAGGCAGTTTCTGGCAAGTGATAGCAGAGTAAAAATGTGTTTATTCCAATTCCTGTCTTAAAGCCTGCTGCACAGATACAATGAGAAATAATGAAAAATTGGGCACAAATTATAACAGTAGCAAAACTGCAAAATAGTTGTAATCTCCAAACACAGTGACTAGTACAAGTGGTGGATTTAGGGGAAATTGAAGAAGAAGGGTGAGCTAAACTATACTTTCCCAGACATTTACTTGGTCTTGTATATGCCTCTGAAGATGTGTAAGCTCTCTGCGCAAACAGTCAATAGGTTTGTCTTATGGAAGATGTAAATACTGAAGAGGTTAGAAGTAAGGAAGAGCATTCCTCCCAGGAGTTTAAGACCTGAAGGAAAAGATACAAGAAGGACCTGAAACTTCTAACCTACAATTTATGTTTTATGGAAATTCAAAGCCCAGGGAAAAAGACCTTATAATGGTACTGGCATCTGCAGATGTGCTGAAAGAAGGGTAAGATTTCAGTGGGTGATGATGGAAGAAGAAAACATTGACTGTAAAGGGACTCGAAGGAATCAAGGCAGAAATGGTCAGGGCATGCATAAGCGGGGAAAAGTTATGGATTTCAGTGTCAGTAGTGCTGCTTCTTACCAAGCTTCAGTTACCCAGAGTGACCCGGCACCTCCATGCTCTTAGCCACTTGGCTTTCATTGTCTAATTAATCCGCACATCAGCCCTCCAAGGTAATAACTACTGCACGGGTTAGAAAAACAAGAGTCAGAGGGAACTTGCTTAAAATCACTCAGGTAATGAGGGGGTTGAGCCAGAGATACAAATTGAGGCATCCCGGCCGTGTTCTTATTCGCTGTGTCACACACGTTCAGGGTGGAGCAGAGGCTGTACCTCGAGGAACTCTCATAATATGCCCGCCTTTCATCGAGTTTATCCACACGGAGATCACATTTTCTTCTTTCGAAACGAGTCAAAGAAAGACCTTTTTCACTCCCAGTTAGCAAGTGCATTCTTGTGTCCTGGAGAACAGGAAAAGAAAACTTCAGTCCAAAATGTCATCCTTGGAATACTTGGAGGAAAATGACAATTAAAGGGTCATATCCCTGAATTGAGTACGCATGTATAATCTTCATTCCTCCATGCTATGTCATCTGTCTAACAATTTCTAAATCAAATCCATTCGGTGCTTTTCATTCAAATTACTGGAAGTCTAATTCTGCCTCTAAATGCCTCTTACTGTCTGAAAATTCCAAAGTCTGAGATACAGTTTAGTTTGAAAGTAATTTCATGGTACCAAGAGAAATTTTAGAGGACTGAAATGATTTTAACCATTTGGAACTGCAAATTCAATATTTGCAATGAGACCAGTTTATCATTTGACTGAACGTTATCAGTACTGAGGAAACACAGAAGGCTATTGTGTGGTATGGGACTTCTGCTGGATTGAAATGTGATTATTTTTCTTGTTCTTCCAACTCTCCTCCATGGTTTATAACAATTAGTGTTCATACTAAATTCTTTTCATTTTCAATCTGATGGCAGGTTCAGTTTTGTTTATTGAAGCCAATTTCTAGGACTATTTTATCTTTATCTTTTAAAACTGTGTGGAGACGTCATCAGATTATTAGCTATATTACTCTGTGAATCATTTTCCTGTAAACACTTGATTCATTTTCAGGCAGTAGGTTAGCTTATTTGATCTCTGTGTTACCTTACATTCTCAATATTCCTTATGAGTGTCGCCTTATAATCTCAACATTTCTAGTACTTCCTGGGTCATGCAGAACAGTACTGCATATCCTTCTTCATGAATTCCAGAGAATTGATGGAAATTTAGGGCAGCTTTTAAAAAACTTAATTACTGTTTTAAATTAACACAAAATAGTATTATATTTAAGGGGTGTAGTGATACTGGTGCATGTATACAATGTATAGTCATCAGATCTGGCTCATTAGGGTTTCCATCTCATTACTAATTTCTTAGTAGAGAAACTACTTTCCTGTAAAATAGATAATGAATTGTTGTGAATAATAGTCATGCTACTACTGCTGTCAAAAACTAAACACTTGCTCCTCCTAACTGTATCTGTTTCTCCAACCTGTGTCTGTTTCTCCTTCTGCCCCTTCCCATCTACCCTTCATCCCGTCTGGTGACCTAGGTTTTACTCTCCTTCTCTGCAGTGAGCTTCTTCATGTATGAGTGGGCACATGTGGTGCATCTTTCTGTAGTTGCCTGTTTTATTTAACATAATGTCCTCCAGTTCTGGAGATTTCTAGGATATGTCCTTCATAGGAAAAACTTGTAACTCACATCAGCTATAAAGCCGGTTATCTCACAACAGAGAAGAATAACTTGTGAAATACTACAGAGCCATGAAAACCAGTGACTGAACTTTGTGTGTACTATTAAAGAGAGGCATCTATAATATACTGGCAGTATATAAAACTACAAATAGTATTAGAACATTTATGTAAAAACTGTGCTATACAGTTATATAAACCAACGTATTGCAAAGAAAAAATTTAAAAATGTTTCCAAGGGAGCATGAAAAATGGTTTCTTCTGGAGAACCTAGTTCTCTGAATTGCTTGCTTCTTTTTTATTTTCTTTTGTCTCTTTCTCTCTTCTCTTTCACAATAGCCATTTATTATCTTTATAATGAAAACATTTTAAAATAAGTTGCCATTTACTTAGAAAATAATAGGACACCGGGCATCATCTATTACGGTTTTTTGATTGAGAATTCATAATCTTGTTCACAGTGATTTATAATGAGCTTTGGGGGATAATAGCACATTGCTTTAGTTTAGAACTTGTCAGATGAGTGAGTCTCTTCACTGGGATTCTTTTCCTTTAGGTTAATTTTATAGTTTGATTCTGGAAATGAAGATCAGAGCTGCACTTGTGCTTGCTCGGTATGTTGTCAAACGTTAGTGCTGTAAAGCATTTTGTTCCTCTGTGGGACCAGCGTAGTGTTTCATTTCATTCGAAAGATTGATTATCTTTATTATTTAGTTCTTGTAAGGCCAGAAATAAACTTTGTTTGAAGTTAAATTTGCTTACACCTTTTTCATTTTATTCATATTACCGAAGTAAATTTGCCAGTTTATGGAGACTTCAGTGTATGTATTGTTTGGAGTGAGTTTCATAATTTTCTAAAAAGTTAAATTATAGTGTTATGGAAATCATCTGGATTTTGGAAACATCCCTGCTTGTGAAAGGGAATGGATCGGTACTTAGATAAAAATCAATAAGATCTCCTTTGTAAAGGGTGCCTAATAATTTAGCCCAGTATAAGCCTTCACTGAGGACATTTATATATGTTGCTTTTTGAAAATAAAAATGTCTTTGGATATAGTTTCTACAGCATAAAACATTAATGTTACAATTAATAAATGATATGATTGAAATGTTATACTGAAACTTTGACCCTTTCATTTGAGTACATTTTTCCCACTAGTGTTAAATTTTATATTCTCCAGCCTGTCTCTTCAGAGGCAACTGATAATGTCAGTTCAGTTTGTACTGAGATCATAGAACTTGACATTAGTTGAAACAGAAGTGATAAGTTGGGGAAAAATTATTTCGAGTCTTTCATCTATCTTCCAAAGATGTTAATGGGATTTAGGCTTCCACTGTCCTTATTACTTTAAATTTAAATAACTTTAAGTTTTAATGGCATTAGTCCAATGGATTTTAAATCTTCATAATTCTATGTAAGTATAAACGGAAGTAAAGAATCTATTACTCATGTCTCTATCTTATATTTTACAATGTAAGTTTTATGTAATAGTTCTCTTTAATAACTATTAATGTTTTATCAAACATTGAGAGTGTTAATTGTTATTTTAAAATAATTTTGCTTTTTCTATCAATTCATTGAAATAAATTAGTGGAAATTTGCTATAGCTACAAAAATAGAGATAACGTTTCTATTTATGGAAAATAATCTGAAAATTATAAGTAAAAATTGTTTTGTTAAAAGTTTTTAAAGCATATGTTAATTATAGAAAAAATTCTGGAAGTTTAGTGTCTTTGTACAAAGTCTGATTATAGAAATCGATTCTGGCTAGAGGTCAGTTGATATGCTTTTTGAGATTTTTGATTTGTAATATAAGGGTACAAATAATGGTAAACATGCCTCTTCTACAGAGTGGAGAAAATATTTATAAAAGAAATGCTATATTTTAGGTATTACTCTTTTATGTAATGCTGTTAATATTTTTCAGCTATACATGAATTTATTGTATTGTGAAAAGATTAAATACTATCTACTTGCCAATATTTGCTGAGTACTTGCTGTGCACTCACAGTATAGTAGCCATCCTGATGAATAAGATGAGTTTCTTGCATAGACAGAGATCATATTAATGAAAGGAAGCAAGCAGTGAAGAAAGCAAGTGCTTATGGTGGCTAGCAGTAAATGTCCTAAGCAGATGTGCTAAAAAGGGATTGGCTCTGTCGAGCATCCTAGATGCTCCCTGGAGGCTTCGCTGTGAGTGTTACTATGGCCAGATGGCAGTGGGTAGCACAGGTAGGCACAGCACTAAGTAAATGTTTACTCTAACATTGATAGAATACTAAATGCAGGAGAGCAACACTCATTTTATCCAGCACTTACTGAAGAGCTACAGTGGACATGTCTTGTGCTTGTCCCTGGCGAGCCACAGATTCACAAGTTCAGGTCCTTCTTCGTAGAGGCCAGTGGTCCAGAGGGAGACAAAGGAAAGCACACAGCATGCTGTGCCCTGGGGCAGGAACTGGGAAAACTGCTGCTGGGACTTTGTGGCATCCACCAGGCTATCATGTAATTGGTGTGATTTTGTAAGTAATTGGGCCTGTGAAACACTGAATTTAGAATATCCTGGCATAGAAGAAAGGAGATGATGTACCAATAAAGATTCATATAAAAGAAATCAGTATTTTAAAAGCATGCAGCTGGCACAGTTTTGAGACCTATAGTCAAGTAATGGGCAGAATATCCATTGAATAATGGGAAGGCAAAGCACAAAGTAAGCAATATAGATAGTATATGAAAACAAGCAATATCAAAGGAGATGAAAACGGTGTTATCTAAAAGTACTGTTATCTAAATCAATGGGAATCTTTTAATTGTACCGATCACAAAAGTTACCAGATCGTCTTTTGATCATTAAGTTTTTGCTCACTAAAACAAGGATGATTATTTTAGTCTGGCCTGGCATTGTCGAGTCAGGATCTCTGCCTTCTGGGGCTTCTATTGTGACCACTTCCCTCCCCAGCCCCAAATAATCGCCGTGGAGATATAAAATGTGAGTGACAGGACAGCGATGCTTGCACTGAAATCTTTGGGGATAGGTGTTCAATACTTCATTCTTGTTTTGAAGCCTGACCCTCCCCTGGCTTCATAATGCTGGGATCAAACCCAGGGCCCGGTGTGTGGCACGCGCGTCCTCTCCCCTGAGCTGCGTCAGTCTCTCTCGATGTCTTCTGCATCCTTTGTTTACTTGTTGGTCCATCCTGATCTTCGTTCATTCTCAGAGTAGGAGAAAGGAGCATCCAGACTCACGGGCAAGCTCAGAGCTTTACCTGTTTCCTCTGTCACTGTCCGCTTCCTGCCAGAGCTGCCTGTTCACTGACTGTCACAGTCACTACTAAGTCTTGTCACTGGAACAAAAACACTGGACACTCACAACGCAGAGGAAAACTTTATTTTGGCTCGTGGTTTCACTCCATGGTCAGTGGCTTCAGAGTGGAAATTGGATAATATGGGGGCGTGGAACTCACCCCACAGCCACCAGGAAGCAGAGGCAGTAGGGAGGAGCTGGGGACCGGACACACCCCTCCAGGTCATGTCCCGAGGGACCTGCTGCTGCCAGGCCACCTCCTAAGCTCACTTTCAGCTCTGAACTCATCGATGGGTGGCTCCGGTGATGGACCTAGTGTCTCTGTAAGCAGATCAGGATTGCTCAGTTTGCAAAGTAAGTGTGCATGTCAGGCACCAGTATAGTGAAAGAATACATTTTTAAAGGAAATTTACGTATTACATTTTTTAAAAATCATAGGAAAAAAAGGATTTACTGTAGTTTGATGTATATAATATAGATCTTTTTTTGTTTTTGGAGACAGGGTCTTACATTGTAGTTCAGGCTGGGCCTGAACTCACTATGTAGCCCAAGTTAGGCTTGAACTCACAGCAATCCTCCTGCCTCTGCCTCTTGAGTGCTGGAATTATGGGTATGAGCCACCATGCCTGGCATTGTGGTGTGTGGTACCAGGAATTGAGCTCTGGACCTTGTGCTTGTGAGGTACATGCCAGAATGACTGAGCTAAGTTCCCAGCCCTGTAATATTTTAATTTAGAAGTTTTGGTTTTAATATGAAATAATGGGAAAGGGTATGGAGCTTCATTGGCCCTCAGCATAGAGGAATCTGGTTCTGGTAGACAAGATTTATAAAAATTCCTTGGTATATCTTACTTTTGTTGACCTCTGAGGAAGTCTGAGAGAAAATCATTTCTTCTTGAGCACATTATTGCTCAGCGAAGCTGCAGGTGGTAACCGGTGAGTAAAGGCACCAGTCATGACTTTAATGCCACCTTTTTTTCTCTCCTTTTGTTAATAATTCCCCTTAGCTTTCTGTGCTGCATCGTTTCTTGTCTGCTGTAGAAATGGAACCAAATACTCTTCTTGTGCAGCAATGTGGCGTTCGGGTAGGATGGTAGCGCAGAGACGGGTGTATAGAAGGAATGTGGATTGCCCATTCAAAGAATGTTTTCTCTCTTAAGGAAGATCAAGTTTTGTTTGGCCTGCCCACATTTTCTGTCGGTACTAACTGGTCCCAAGACATGTGTAGAAGAATAAGAAATAACAGAAAGGTCTTAGCTTAGAACATGGTTTGGGCTCCTGGCCTAAAGTGCTTCTAAATTATGAGGAAAGAATATTCTGGTATTTGCTGTTGGTTTTGCCTTAAGGATGCATTAAAATCAATTTCAGTCAAAGCATTTTAGAAGTAAAAGCATGCTGGCTTGGTGTGTGTGTGTGTGTGTGTGTGTGTGTGTGTGTGTGTGCGCGCGCGTGCGTGTATTTGAACAGCAATATTTTTACCTTCCTGCAGATTTCAACTATATTTCAGGAAGTATTCTGTCAACAATGTGACTGTGATGTAACGGATGCATTTTACATGCCTTAATGGAACTTAAATAGCTCTGTGAGGCTAAGGAAAATAGCTAAAAAAATTGCTTGGTTTTTCTTACCTATAGTTTGAAGGTGGAATATTGCAAAACTATTTTTTAAAAATCGTTCAAAATGCAACTAATGTGCTGTAAATTGCATTACATCGTATAATCGCTTTAGGTTAAGAACTTGTAACGCTGTTTGGCCCTCACAGAAGTTGCAAACAAGGCAGTTTGTTGTTGTCGCTTCCCGCTCTTGCTGCCTTTGTGAGACTTCCGTATCTGTCACTTCGGATATGCAGGGTCAGCCCGTTTCTCCTGTTTGAAGTTTGCTTGAAGGAAAATAAGTGTCATTATTGACGTTCACTATGTACTGAGTGTTTATTAGATGTTTTACATTTGTTGTTCTTTAAGAGACTGCCAGACTTCTGACATTGGCTTCTGTTCCCTGGCTCTAAACTCCATTTAGTCAAACTACTCAGGATGGCTATAGAATTTATTTATATCACCTGTAGATACATAGAAATATCTTTCTACTCCTTTACCTTCACACATAAGTACTGGTCATCCTGTGTAATACAGAAAGGCAGTATGCGCGTTCTGCTAAGAGTGGGATTGCTGAAGCCAGGGTTCTCGAAGAATGCAAGATTCTTAGGTCAGTTCATGTGAGCTGAACTTGCTGCTAGGAGGCGTGGCCAGGTGGAGGAGTCGGTCCCTGGTGGCAGCGCCCTGGAGGGCACGAGTCCCTGGCACTGTCTCCTGTACTCTGCTTTCGGGCTACCATGAGGGTAGCAGCTCGATTTCCCCATGGCCCTGCACCACGACGTTCCTGCCCAGCCAGCTGATCACATCCTGAAAGCACGAGGCAAATTAAAACCTCTCTTTCTTTAACTTGTGGTGTCAGGTACTGTGTCCTATGCACAGGAAAATGATGAATATAGTTCTAGACATGGTTCCCTGTCCGAGGTCACATATCATCAACAGATGTAGACAGACAGACAGTTAGATAGAAAGATAGACAGATAGATGTAGATATATAGCAAGACTATTTGAACTTATGTGCAATGAACTTAAACTTCTCTTTTTAAAAACACTTGCAACTACTCCTTTTTACCCTGTTTTTGTCTTTTGTTCTACTGATACGCTGAAGAATAAGGAGTAGGATATTTGCCTCATTTCACACATACACACATATTTTTTCTCAGAACAAAATGATTTTCACCTTTAGCAGGCTTTAATGATAGATGATAGATGATGAAGCTATATAATTCAAATGTGATGTTTTGGTAAGACTATACTTAATTTAAAACTAAAGCCTGAAGCACTAGTAGAATCAAAGAAAATCTTGTTTTTGTGTAGGTGTCATTGTTTACCTTGAGTATGAAAAATATAGCAAGTACTTAGAAAGCTTAGAGGAGTAAAAAATAATAACTGTCAAGCTGCCCTGGAAATAAAAGGAAATGATAAAGCATACACCTACTAGCTCAGTGATCAGTGATTTTAGCGATTGGCTAGACATTTAATTTAGTGTTAAAAATGGTGTGAGACAATGCTTTGAAATGCGTTTCTACAGACAGTCTTTTTTTTAAAGAAAATCATCATTGGGATATAATGGTGACCGGCCACATTCATTTCCACCAGTGAAACATCTGAAATCTTTTCATCAACATACCTATTAGCAACACTAGCTCTAAACATATTTAAAGTTGTCATATAAACTAAACTTTACTTAATATAATACTCACAGAATTTAGTATTAAGGTTAATCTATGAAACAGTTTGTTATCAAGCATTCATACTAGATGTTTCTTGTCTTCTTAGAAGATATATTAAGTCCTCTCTTCTCCCTCCAAGGCCTGCTATTCCTGATCCCTGAGGTGGATCAGAGATGCAGAAATCACCTTAAACTAAGTCATTTCGAGATCATAGAAGCTATGAAGGATGGCAATTCTCTGAAACTGTTCTGTATGAAAGGTATCGTTCTATTTGCTTGCCCTTATTTTGCCCTAGTTCTTTCACCGGGAATCAAACTCAGGACTTTGAGCCTGTCAGACAGGCAAGGTGCCACTGAACTAAACACCCAGCTTTCCCCTAGTTCTTTACAGGAGGGTGACGTCATTTCCTCGGTGTTCGTGGAGATTAGGAAAACACAAACTAACATGTCTTTTCCTTTTGATTACTTTCTATACTTGGGTTATAGAAGAGGCAGCAAGTTAAAGTAGAATCCATGCAAAGACTGTAAAAACTTTAAAGAAAGCTCCTGAGAGAGTAACTCCACCATGTATATTAAGAGCATCAGTGCCGTTTTTCTGGCCACTCACGTCAGGCTCCTTCCCTTTCTGGCAAGTCCCTGCGGTATG
The DNA here is from genome assembly GCA_004025085.1 of Thryonomys swinderianus. Lineage (NCBI taxonomy): Eukaryota > Metazoa > Chordata > Mammalia > Rodentia > Thryonomyidae > Thryonomys > Thryonomys swinderianus. The sequence continues at coordinate 16,128 of PVIC010008340.1, read as the reverse complement.
TCACTTTCTTCATTCAAAAGGTGAGCAACACGAAAGCCTGGCATCTTACAGTAGTTCTAATCGGTACAGAGGCTTCTGAGGCCCCTAGGACCACAGAGGTAAAGTTTCTGCTTCTCTGCTCCTTTTATCCTTTCTCACTGTTTTTGTTACTTTAACTGAATCTTCTGTGTCACTAGTGGATTCTTGATTGTGAAAGGATTACATGAAGTTTCTCAATTCTTTTGATGTACAGCTTGTGTTTTGTGGACTCCAGATGTAGCTCAGTGGGGTGAGCTGATTGGAAGGGTGGCTGAACATGAGCAACCTTTGTATAGCACAGTTCTGCTCTTTTATGTCCGATTGGGTGTTCCGTGAAGATGACAAGCTGAACCAGATACCCCCTTTTAAAAGTCTCTCATTATTTAGGAAGTCTCTCTGATGGCCAAGGAAAATTTAGTCCACAGGATCATCAGTTAAGTCAACTTATGTAGAGAATGACATAAGTCTTTTTGGGGAATGTCACCATCACCAAGCTTGTCAAATTGGCAGTCTGCCCATCTCTTCCATTGTCTGCAGAGGGCAGAAAATCAGTTGCACCCAATTGTGGAACCCTTGCTCCTCTTGGGACAAAACAGTTCTTTCCTTCAGTGACAGGATGGAGGGCAGAGGCTTCTTGAGCTGCTGCGGACCAGAATGTTCACTGCCCGGGAGCCCGCATACGTTGCTGTCCTGACCTCCCTCCTTTTGTTGCTTTTGGGCGAGCCCTGGGAGGCCAAGTAGTCGAAGAGTGAGGGTTAGTTAGAATTGCTGATGGAGTTAATCTCCTTATAGAAGAGAGGCCGCTTGCAGTCTGTCTGCTCAGTCAGGGATACACTTCTTGCCTAGAGAACTAATAAAAAAAACAAAACAAAACAAAAAAAATAAAATATAATACAATAAAATAAAATAGAAATAAATTTCTGTTACCAGCCGCTCAGTCTATGGAGGTTTTTAAACAGCAGTCTGAAATAGGACAGGATATTTTAAATTGAACTCAAATGTGTGGGATACGATCTTGAGGTTTTTTATTAAAACAGAATTTCAAAGAGAACTTATGGCACACGCTGTGAGGTCAATGGGTGCATGTTGAAGAGCAGAAGCTGGGAATTAAGTCCAAGCACCAAATTCTACTTCTGTCCTCCTGCAGGACCCCGCTGGACCAGACCCTCCGGTCCAGTTCAGCTGACTCTCTGACGCATCCCAAAGCACCCTGAACACCTACATCTTCAACTCACTTTGGATAGCACCTCCCTTTTAGAGTGTCTTCACAGAGAGGTGGACCTTACTTTGACCTGGCGACATGCTGAGCTGCTGACGGACTCATGCTCTGGAGCCAGAATTCCCGAATTTGATTTTCAGATTCACAATTAGTGCCTAAGTGATTTTGGGATGGTTACTGAAGATCTCTGTGCTTTAGTAGCTTCTATAAATAGCCCATGGACCTTGGGAAGAGTTGATATTTATAAAGCACTTGATAAAATACATGCCACACGCCGGACGTGGTGGCTCACGCTTGTAATCCCAGCACTTGGGAGGCAGAGACAGGAGGATTGCTGAGTTCAAGGCTTGCCTGGGCTACATAGTGAGCTCAGGGCCAGCCTGAACTGCAAAGCAAGACCCTGTCTCAAAAAAAAAAAAAAAAAAACATGCCACACAATATGCTGATGTTAAGTGTTTGCTATGATGATGACAAAATATAATACCGACTATAGCATTCTGTTATTCATTTAACAAATGTGTAATGAAAGCATACTTATTCTTTCTCAGTCCCAATAGGATCCAAGTACTGTGGGCAAGAGCTTAATGATATAGCCTATATAATATAAATATCACTATATATTAATTCCTGCTGCAATACTCCTTTGCAGGATAAGAACCGAATGTGTTTTAGGTATGCGTTGTGAAAGTCAGCTATGTAATTTGCCTTGTTGCTAATTTTGCCCTAAATATCTGGGTACCCTGTAAGTGGCAGGATGGCTCTAGCTGGTGCTGATGAGAGCCAGGTGACCCTGTGCCGAGGCCGCAGAGCTTACCCGTCGTCCGTGCAGTTGCTCTGCTGCCTGAGATCACGGACGGAGGCTCAGTTCCTGTTTCAGTTGCTTCTGGCCTGTGGGTTGTCACATCTTCGCTGTCTACTTCCTTCTCTCACGCCATTTTGGGCCACACAACATACATGTGCAGAGTCCTGGGCAACATTAATGTGAACTTGTATTTTGCTCCTGTTTTTGAAATTCTTTTTTCTTTGTAAAAACCCGTATTTATTTGGGGGGAAGAACCTAGGACTTATTGGACTCCCAGAACCAAGCAGACTGATGCACACTGTACTGAGGCTATGAAGGGGTTTACACCTTGAAAAGGGGGAAGTTACAGACAGTTGTAGGGAAAGAAATTTTTAAAGTATGGATTATTCTCAGTGTTACTTTGCTTCAACTTCTTCTTGGGGGTGAATTCCACAAGTCTTGACAAACTGAGCAATGAGAACCAATCTTAGGTTGCTTATTGAGGTTGACTTCAACTGATACCTTCACAGCAGATGCTTAACACATTTGAGAGGAGTGAGAGGGATATACTGGACCAGGAAAAGAATATGGAAGAGCAGAGTAGGCTTGAGGTAGACGTGATCCCATGGCTGTGACTGCAGTTACCATAATTCTATGCCCCAGACACGGACAGTGGTGTAATGGGCTTGTCTGTCTGTGTGGCATTTTCTTCAGAAGAAGTAATTGCAGTATTTCTTTGCATCATGCACTGCTTTGGCAGGAATCTGTTATAGACCATAGACTTGTTTTCAGAATACATCTGTATGAGAGAAATAAAAATACATTAGAATAAAAAGGAAACTAGTTACAGTGAATGCACATTTAACAAAATATTTAAAAATTTGTGGTGAACTATATATGCACTTCAAATGTAGCTAAAAACAATCATGATTTCAAAATGGCATTGGAAGTAAAAGTTATTTCAAGATATAGAAAACAATGAGAAGGCAATAGTAAAATAAATTAGACTTCTCTTTGTGGTTCAGTCAGATGATTTAGAATCAAGTATATTTCTGTATAATAAAAAGTTTAACAAGGTAACCTACCATTTCTGTTCATACTTCTCATGTTATTTAATTTGAAGTGTTTGGATCCATTGGAATAAGGACTGGAATGAACAGAGTGGCTGAATAGTGATGTGAAAGAACACGACAGTTCTAATCTCCTTGCTACTCTTTTCATTTGGTTACATAAATTTAAATTGTCTATTATTGTTTTGATCCACAAAAATACAGTTAAAGTGAGTTTTCAGTTTCAGTGTGGGCTGTTTACCTGTATATGTAAACTTAATATTTGTTTGTGTTTAATTGTTTGACTTTTCGTAGCCATAAATCCTTGGAGGTTATATGTGTAAAACCCATAGCTTTTCTTATCTGACGATTGGATTTAGATTTTCAGTCCTCCTGTCTCCTGACATCCAGGCTTATTTCTCTTGGTTTATTTATTTCTAGTTGCTAAATGTAGTGAACACAGTCAGACATAGTCAGAAGAAAAGGCCTGTGAGTTATGGGTAATTGCTTTTATGTATTAATGGTGCCCGTGGAGGGTCTCATTAACACACACAGCATGGGGAATTTTTGCAGCTACCACACGGAGCTCAAAAAACACCACTGTGAAGCAAGCTTGATTTTTTTATGTCACAGTATTTTTATTTGGAGCTTTAAGGGACGTTAACAAAACTTCTTGGGACAGGTGGAGTGCCATATGGCACAGGGACTGGACCACCGCCACAGCTTTGAGATTTATTGAAGCTTCTCCTTCTAGTGGGAGTGATGAGTGTCTTGGATGGCTTCCATTCAGTGAGAGATTCACATACCAATCAGCAATAAAGCTACTTAAAAAACGAAACTAAACCGTAACTATCTCAAAAGAGACTTTTTGCTTTAACACATAGTTACCGATAGGTCACTTTTATTAGCAGTGTCTTTACTGGATTAAAAACATCTTTACACTGTTGACTTATACAAAATCAATCCAAATACTGTCATGGGATAATTTAAGGTGGAGTGAGGACTATGGATATTATGGTTTCTAAGTATTGACAAAATTCTCCTAAATTCAGGTTTTATATCTTCCTAGCACAGACACACACACACACAGACACACACACACACACACGCACATCTATAGGTAGTTTTGAAAGGTTGGAAAGCCTGTAAATGGCAGTGTGTGGAGTCTGCTGGAAGTAACAGCAGAATTCAGTCTGCAGTTGCAATTCTACCATTATCACAGCAGCCTTCCCCTCTGTGGTATCTTTGTGCTGACTTAGGGCAGCATGAGGAGAGCTGTCCTTGCAGCGTGGCTTAGAACAAATGCTCCTGATGTCTGAGAAGCAGCAGTGAGACCAAGGGCCTGAGAAAAGGGAAAGCCTGAGAATTTCTCTTCAATGCTTGAGAGAGTAAACATATTACAACCTTCCTTAATACAATGCAGCAAAACTGAGTATTTGTGTAATTATGTTATTGATTTCAAAGAAAATAAATATGTACTTTGGAATATTTTATACACACGCACACACACACATATCATTCTGTACAGTGTAATTATTGTAAATAACAGTACCTTTTTTTTGAGACAGTGTCTTGCTTTGTAGTCCAGGCTGGCCCTGAGCTCACTGTGTAGTCCAGGCAAGCCTCGAACTCAGCAATCCTCCTGTCTCTGCCTCCGGAGTGCTGGGATTACAGGCGTGAGACACCATGCCTGGCACTGTGGTATGTGGTATTAATTGCTGGTGGGCGTGAGTCACCACGCCCAGCATTGTATGTGGTTACTGGGAGTTGAACTCAGGACCTTGTGCTTGTGAGGCAGGCGCCAGAACCACTGAGCTAAATCTCCGGCCCAATAGTAGTACCTTTAAAAGTACTGGGAACTGACCAGAAATATGCTCAGGTAAATATTAAATAGCATAGACAATCATTTAATTATCGATTTATTTTTGCTCTATTTCTCCCTTAGGAAGCTAAGGCAGAATTATAATTTGTTTCAGGGAGACTTCAGAGTAAGCTCTTATTTTACATGTCTTTTCATATGTCTCTGATAAGTAGTGAACCATAATACTGTAGGAGAAAGGTGGTTCTTCATCGAACATATAGTAGAATAGCTTTCATTTTTGAGAACTATTTCCATAAATGAGCTAGAAACCTTGCCTTTTCCCCATTATGGTGGCAACAAATTAAGTTATGCTATCATTTTCTTTTGAGAAAGGAAAAAAAACATGATCAAGAAAAAATGTGTAATTTCCCAAGCTATCCCAGACATAACTTCTTAAATAACAAAAGTACTATCAATTGAATGCCAGTATCCATGTGCTCTTTTTTTTATTCCTGAAATTTTATCTTTTTTATGCCAGCCTTTTTTGCCCCTTGAGTTAGAAGTGCCAGGAGAAATTGTAAATATGCCCTGTGGAGGGAACTGCTCTTTTAACAACACGAAATATTGTGAGAGATTTCATGCTATGAGGAGGAACAGCACGGCTGTCTGGGAAAGGCGGCCTGGCGGTGGCTGTGGGCGTGAGGACAGTCGGGCGCCCCCGTTGGCCTCCGAACGCACTGCAGCCTTTTCCCTTTCTGACTGTGCACGGAGGTTGCAGGGTCAGAGCTGACGTGATAGAAGGGGCTCCCGGAAGCTGAAATTCAGGAAGCTGTTGCCTAAAATATAATTTTTTTTTGTTTTCAAAGCCTATTTCTTTCCTGAGCTAGCCAGTTTCCATAATTAGTCAGAGGCAAATAAGTACCTTAATTAGTTTGATCTTTATGGAATTTCTAGCATATTTTTTGTTTTATAACTAGAGAAGAATCTGAGTATATGAGTAATATCTGTTATAAAGGGTTACATTAGCATGCATCAAAATGGTTTACTTCCTTTCCAGGATGGAGATACTTTATTGACATAATTTTCACATGCATTTCATAGAAACTCAGTGTTTATGCATTACTTACACGAAAAGCATATTTTCTGTCTGCGTGCAGCATGGGGTTAAGCAGAACATAATGGCTTTTCTTTATTTTTGGGTTCACATTCAGTTGCAAAATAAACATTTAAGATGCATTTATAAATACTTAATATGTCTTAAACATTTATAGCAATGATACTTTACATTTTTAATAAAATAATTGTTAATATAAAAATTTATTCAATGTAGCAAGACACCAATTTGTCAACACTGCCAATCTGTGTTTGTAAAATTTAGCATTCTCAGCAGAGCACAGAGCAAGCTTGAGCTGATGAGTGGATTACTGACTTTCAAATTTCTATTCATGTAAGGAATTGAGTGAACCTAGCTATTTAGAAACGAGCCTGAGTTCTCTTGTTTCCTTTCGCATGTCTCTGCTCCTAACCCCATTAAAGATATCTGAAAGCCAGCTCTTCTTTCTCTTATTTACACGTACATCCATTCTTGAAATCAGGATTGCCCTGGATTCACACAAAACTCTTCCCACCATCTTCCACCCCAGAGCTATTCTCTCTGAGGAACATGTCTGACTTCTCTTATTTCTTACCTCCACTCTTTCATCTCTGGGGGGAACCTTGTGTTCTATTTTCTGATTCTCCTTTGCCAAAATGACTCTCTTTTTCAATGGACACATAATTGAACATATTCTCCCTTGACTCTAAACTGTCTGATTTCAGAAGAATTTGACGGTTGCCTTCAGGGGAACATGTCCAGATGTTGGGGAGAACTGGGCCTAGAGTCATCTGGGCTCCTCTGAAATACAGAATTCAGTGAAGATGCTGGGGTAGCATCTGACTTCTTTGCTGTACAAAAACCAAAATATAAGTGATAGCTACTGGGTGATGCAGAAACTAGAAAACAGTGGATGTAAATTCTTCAGTGCTATTTGTCTGGAAGGATGCAGTGCTGTGCCAGAGTTTTGTTGAGCATATCAAGAAGTGGAGTTCTGGGGCCGGAGATTTAGCTCAGTGGTTCTGGCGCCTGCCTTGCAAGCGCAAGGTCCTGAGTTTGATCCTGGTGACCACATAGAATGCTGGGCGTGTGGTGACTCACGCCCACCAGCAATCAATACCACAGTGCCGGGCGTGGTGGCTCACGCCTATCATACCAGCACTCGGGAGGCAGAGACAGGAGGATTGCTGAGTTCGAGGCTTGCCTGGGCTACATAGTGAGCTCAGGACCAGCCTGAACTACAAAGCAAGACCCTGTCTCAAAAAAATTTTTAAAAAAAGTGGAGTTCTGAGAATACAGAAATGAAGGGTAGAATTGACTATACTGAGGTTTCCTCTACGAAAGAAAGAAAGAAAGAAAGAAAGAAAGAAAGAAAGAAAGAAAGAAAGAAAGAAAGAAAGAAAGAAAGAAAGAAAAGAAAGAAAAGAGAAAAAGAGAGAAAGAAGGAAGGAAGAAAAGAAAGAAAGAAGAAGGAAAGGAAAGAAAGAAAGGGAAATGAGCTTCTTTATTTTATGTGTCAATTTCACACATTCCCTTTTTCTGACACTTAGGGAAGAGGAGGTTTCAAAATCTCTTTTTTATTATTTTTACTTATATTTATCTTGATTATTTTTTATTGAAGAAGTGGCTCTGTGTATTGAAATGCTTATTTGTAAAGCTTTTGAAGTCAAAGCATTTTATTCAATACTTGCTCTATGTGTGAGCAAGTTTTGAGGATATCTAAAGTGACAGATTAGCTAGCTATGAAATTTATAGCTATTGGTTTTAGCTATAAGAAGTAATCGGAAATGTTGAAGCAATGATAAGAAGCCCTTAGAGTGTTTTATTCTTGTGTTAGCTTTTATCATGTTATTGAAAAGTTATCAGCAAATTTTGTTATTGTTTTTGGCACACAACTAGATTAAATTATGCTGGTTATTTGTTTAGGACTATGTGAAACCTTCGCCTTTGTGTCAGTATAATATCCGCATTCAACTTTAGAAAGTCCATCCTTGCGTGTTGTAGACAACAAAGCCTCGCACTGCACTCACTGATCATCTGATTTTGGGCTCACTGTTCTGGCTCCTATTCATAGCTGCATCTGTGGAGGGAGGGTGGCCGAACCTCAAGCCAGGGTACCTGTAACAATGTGGTTTGAGCTTCCACACACCTTTCCACACCCGCCACGCCTTCAGCATTTCAATATGTTTAAATGTACGGTTTAATTGTGTGTTAAATGTATTTATTGAGCAGTTATGTCAGACATTATGTAGACTATTGTAATGTGATGATGACCAAGACAGACAAGATCTCTGAAGAGTTTACGTTCTACTAACGATCATGTATGTATAAATAGGAAAGCATTCAAATTGTGAAACATACAAAGGAAGTACAGGACTCCGTGTCAGAAGCATGTTTTATAATATGTTGCTAGGAGAAATAGTCACTGCTTTATTGGAAAACCACTAGAAGATACTGCTTTATTTTCCATCTAACTTCAAGAGGGGAGGTTGGGCTCTGAGTTTAAGACATTCTTATTATGTAACTCTTAAATGTATAAGCCACATTGTCTACTGGCAATAAAAATAGTATGGTAATAAGGGCATCAGGTAATGTGTACTCCTAATTATATTTAAATAGGTCTATATACAGCAATAATAAGATAATAATGATGGTACAATACTATGATAGTATAGAATTCATACTGTGGTATTTAGTGGCTTCAAAAACTAAATACTCATTTACATTTTGCCCCAAATAATACCAACTAAGAACTATAACATGTTCTATATTGGGTGTATTTTAAAAATAACACTTTTTCTATCCTGCAAGCATCATAGAAATCTAATATATTGTACCTCAATTTTTTCTTAATTTAGAGTTTTTTTTTCCTAATCTGCATATATCTCATCTGGAGACAAAATGAAAAAAAACAAGTTATGTTAATTTGTGAACATAAATGAAATGAAAATAGACAATACATTCACTTTACTGCAGTTTTACTGATTGGTTGTGTGAGCCATGGGAAAAATGCTTGAACATTCCAAAGAATATGTAGATATGTTCTGGGTAGTCTAACATAGTAATATGAAAAGGAAATTGCACACAAAGTGTGTGATATTAGATTTCTTTTCTGATCTGGTTGCCAATATGGCCCCATTGAAAAGGAAACTCTAGGCCTATGAAAATGAGCACAGAGGCTGCAGAAGCCAGGGTTTGACTTCCCTGCCCTCTGACTGTGGGCACAGTGTATTCCAGGGCAGCCCCATTGCCCTGTCTTATTTGATGTACCAACAGGAGAATAAAAGAAATTTCACTTGGATCCAATTCTTAAGGAGCACGTCAGGGCAAAGGTTAATTTAGGTAAATAAATGGTATAAAAACTATTATTACAATGCTGCTTTTTGTTTATGGACTAAAGAGTCTACAAATATTATATAGCAAAATTGATTTTTGGTTTTATATTACTCCAACTGACATGTATACTTTTTAAATTTGGAGATGTATAAAATACAGTATGTAACAAATATATAACAAATAGCAGATAAATGGGGAAAGAAAAAAACAAACCAACATAAAAAGTAGGCCAGTGCAAGACCCAATAATTAGGTTAAGTTTTTGCTGTGTGATGAACTTTTCCTGATCACTGTCTTATGAATTTTTCATGTGGTACTTTTCAAAATTCCACATTTCCTCTCTTCCTTTTTTTTCCTTCACATTCACCAGCGAACTTGAGGACTGGTAGTCGTTCAATAGAGTGCATATGCAGAGAGCAAAGAATTTCTGTATGAGTAAAGGAAGAACTATAATGGAGGACGCATTCTTGGTTCTACTTTTTCTGTTTTCCTATTCTAGGAAATAAACTAGGCTAAATGCACAATGTTATGTAGCTGAAAGAAAATCATTAAAAAGCCATAGGTAATAAGAGAGTATAATACTATGGATCACCTATTTTTGTTCCTGGATGAAAGACTTTAAATGATTTTACTTTATTTTTAGTAGTATATTTTAGTCTTTGTAAGTTAGTAAAAGGGGGAAGTTTGATGTTTTTTCATTGATCTGCATCTGTGAGAAATTTTTTTTTTTTTTTTGGCACTGGGAATCGAACTGAGTACCTTCTGCTTGCCGGGCAGGCACTGTGCCACTGAGCTACTTTCCTGGGCCTGAAAAAAAACTTATAAATTGGGGCTGGAGGGTTAGCTCAGTGGTTCCGGCGCCTGCCTCACAAGCGCAAGGACTTGAATTTGATCCCCGGTAACCACATAGAATGCTGGGTGTGGAGACACGCCCACCAACAATCAACACCACATACCACAATGTCGGACGTGGTGGCTCACGCCTGTAATCCCAGCACTCGGGAGGCAGAGACAGGAGGATTGCTGAGTTCGCGGCAGCTTGCCTGGGCACCATAGTGAGCTCAGGGCCAGCCTGAACTAGACTTATAAGTTGTTGATTTTACAAATAATATCAGTTATGTAAAAATAAATTTTCTGAACTTTGTTTCAGATGTAACACATACACAATATTTAAAATTGGAGAGCTTTTCTGATTACAATGATGCAAATAGATTTCTTCTACTGACTTGTTTGTGAATATATTTCCTGATACAAAATCAAATAGCCATAACTTTTAATAAAAATGTGTTTATAATCTTAAAACATCTTCCCCTTTGTTATTTTGTGTACTCAAGTTTTAGAATTTTGTATTTCAGACAGTTTGCCTTTCTTCAAATAAATTCTGATGTTTTGAACTCATTTCTAAGTGAATATTTGTTTTTGCACAGGTTACAGTCCCATCTTGACAACCAACCTAGAATAGCCTACATGTATAAATCTCCTGCATTCCACGTTAGTTGCTATTAAAGCTATCTATATTCTGTAACAGGAATTAAAATGAAAGAATAGGGAGTCTACTTCATATTCCTTGTGCTTACACTCTATGTCAAAAAATTTCTAATTAAATAGAAGTTAATACAGAGTGTTTCAGTACCTCAAAAATTAAAACTGATTTGCATTCATTCTGAGTATAATGCAATCACGATCATTCTGTGAAGAAAAAGTTACTGAAAATGCTGTATTTTGCCATTTAGCTTCCCTATTAATCAACACTTTCTGTTTGTTTCTCACATAAATTTTGCTGTGTATACAATTTTATTTCCCTGACTTCAAGAAAGCTTGTGATGGTCAGTAACTTAAGATGAATTTTTCCTTTTTTGTTGTTAATGGTTTAAAAAATAGATCTCATTTTTCCCCATTCCCCTAACCTCCCCTCACCCCTGTATATGTAAGCTTTATTTGTTTTTCCTTATTGTCAACCTTTTCTTTCCCCTTTTTCCCCTCCCCATCTCCCCTCCCCAGATCCCTTTCAAGAAAGAAGATATACTGTGTACAGTTACAAATTCTCAGTGATAAATGTGACCATACATTCCACCTAAAATGTACTAATGATCTGAATAAATTTAAAATATATGTATACTTCTTGCACTCTGGGACACTGAGCAAAAGGATTACAAATTCAAGTCCAGTCTGGGCAAGTTAGTAAGAATAAACTTTTAAATGGTTAAAGATGTGGCTCAATACAGAGGTCCTGCTGTTGATTCCCAGTACAAAAAATTAATAACAAAAAATCCAAACAGTTTTATTGAGATCTAGCGCATAGATAGTATTCACTTATTAAGTTATACATATTGATAGTTTTTAGTTATATTTATAGATATTCAGAGAGGTGTACCATTGTGGGGTTTTTTTTTTTTTTTGAGAGTCTCGCTATGTAATCCAGGCTGGCCTTGAACTCGCTGTGTAGTGCAGTTTGGGATTGAACTCCTAGTGATCCTCTTGCCTCAGCCTCCTGAATGCTGGGATTATAGGTGTAAGCTACATTGCTCATCTGTGCAGGTATTACTGTAGCCCATTTTACAACATTTTTATCCCCTTAAAAAAGAAACCCAGTACCCATTAGGGTTTGTGACCATCTCTCTACCTCTACCACCCTATCTTAAGTTAGTGCTGCTCTTTCTATTTGTATAGACTAACATTTTCAACACAATTCACGTGAATGGGATCATGTAAAATGTGTTTTGTGTCTGCCTTCCTCCGTTGAGGTACAATATGTTTAAGCTTCACTCATACTATGGTAAGTATTAGAACTTTATATGTCAAGTAATATTATATTACCTGCCCTGTCAGCATTTCACTTATTTATTTATTTAGTGGGATCTGGCTCATTTCCACATGCGTGCATATATGTGGGCTTGCTGGGAATCAAACGCAGGGCCTGAAAATGATCAACCAGTGCTGTACTACTGAGCTATATACCCCTAGCTTCTGTTTCCACCGTTTGAAAATTATGAATAACACTGCTGAGCATTAGTTTGTAGCTTTTGGTATGAATGTGTGTTTTCAGTTCTCATGGGTATATATCTAGAAGTGGAATTGCTAGGTCATATGTTAGCTCTGTATTTAATTGAGAATGTGTACCCCCCCACACACTGGAGATTGACGTCAGAACCTTGAGCTTGGGAGGCAGGCATGGCATCGTTGAGCTAAATCCTTGGCTTGAGGAACTATTTTCCAAAATGGCATCACTCTTATATTCCCACCATGTTTTAATTTCTCCTTTTTGTGGACTGAATGTTTGTCCCCTCACTGTAGACTTACTCTGCTGTGTTGTTGTCGCGGGGCTGCACACGGGGTGGGGGGTGCAGAGTCACAAACACACACCAGACTCTGGGGAGGTTTCTGGAACACTTCTGTTTAATGAATGCAGTGTAGGGGATTATATAGCACAAGCGGTGGGAGGGGTTTGTGATGGCTATTGGGGATTGGTCTACGGTTGTCAGAGGAGGGGCCCAACACTGGGGAGGACCAGGCAATCTCTGGCCTGGCGTGCCTGTTAGCTCAACACTTGCTTTGGTCTCAACCTAGTCTACTGAGGGCCAGGGGCTCTCTCAGGACCTAGGGGACTGGCATGCGGTGCAGTTGGCTCAGCCAGACCGGGATTTCAGCATCATCTCCTCCCCTCTCTTTAGACCCGAGGGCCTCTGCCAGCCATATGACATATTTATGGGTTTGGTCAGATAGGGTGACCCTAAAATTAGCCCATGAGCCCATGAACTTAACTTGGAGCAGCCCATTGTGAACCCCTCCCAAATGGAGCCCCAGACATTATTAAAAGTAACCACATCGAAGGACTAAGTCCATTTGGGACTAGAGGGTGACACTTGCAGCACAGGTATCATGGAAGAAAGCTGAAGCTTTTTAAAGGTTGTGTGCAGTATTTTGAGCACATTGATTTACAGCAGCAGCATTGACAATCTGGTTGTGCAAGGTGACTGAAGCAGGACATAATGATGGTGATGATGGTGAGGCCCCCAAATCACTTTTTCTGTGTGAGTGAAGCATAATGTTAAACAGGGGATCACAGCCCAACCGATCTTCGGCAAGGGGAGGGCACACAGGCGCTGAAAGGCAAATGTTGAATTGGGAGACTGGACACACAGTAAGAGGCACCACACGCAAGTAGGAGGTCCCAGAGTCTCTGGAGAAGGAAGCACTGTCCCCAAGAACAAGGAAGATGAGTCACAGATGTCGATTTTTAGGTCGCTAGGGTGGAGGAAGAGTCAGTTGGAGGTGAGGTAGAAAAGCAGACAGAGGAAGGAGAGACGGAAGTATTCCATGTGGTGCCAGTGGGAGACTCCGGGTGGATGCAAAGCCAAAGGGGTGAGGAGGGGAGGAATTCCAGGCCATTGTGACTAGGAGAGGGGGGTTGGGAACTAGAGCTTATACTTACCTGGCCACAGCCTGGGAGTTGTCGGTGAGCCAGCACAAAGGAGGACCACCAGCATTGAACTCTGTATGGGGTGAGGGGTGCCTTGAGGGGCCAAAGCACATGCTTTGTCATGGAGATCCTTTATATCTCTCCAGGTGGTCTTATTGGGGTGTCAACGTTTTTTGGGCTGTTCCTGAGGGAGAGCCTCCTCATTTGGCCAACTGTTGGAATGGTGGCGGTGTAGGGTTTGACTTCTTTTGTAGGGAGCCACCGTTCCGCAGGCTGAGCTGCTCTCAGGAGTCGTGATCCAGGCTTCGGTTGAGGTAGAGAAGGCCAGTGTCCTCTGCGTGGACCCAGTCGTTCTTGTGAAGCGGCTCGGCTCGTGGGGGACTCCGTGGAGTTGCAGGCCCAGGTGGAAGCCACACCTCTCTGGCCGTGTCTCGCAGGGCGTGCGGGTAGAGCAGCGGAGTCCCGGCTGGCTGGTCCCAGTACCGCCGCTCCCGGTAGGCGTCCCTTGGGAGTAGAGGCCCAGAGGGTCTTCACCCAGCAGTGGCGGCAGCAGCAGGAGCCACAGCCCCACAGCACTGAACATCACCTTTGCCATCGCCTTTAGTGTTTGGGGATGAGGTCAGAAGGCCCTCAGGTGGGGCAGTTTAAGGGGTGGAGCAGAAGGAGGGGTCGGGGATCCGTAGGAGGGTGGAGCCTGCGTGTGGGCCAGAAGAGAAGGGGCACCCATGCCATCTTGGGATTGCGCAGAGGAATAGAGGATATTTCCCATTACGAGGTGGGTCTGTCGAAAGAAAATGGGAGGGGGCCCACACGTTAAAGAAGCGGCCTGCTGAGCCGCAGGGACGGATTCCCCACAAAGCTGGAGGCCCTCACCCCAGAGGCGAGGGATTACCCGAAGGCCGCACGTTTCGGCACCAGATGTTATTGTCATGGAGCTGCAGACAGGAGGTGAGGTGCAGAGTCACACATGCACACCAGGCTCTGGGGAGGCTTGTGGAAGGCTTCTGTTTGTGGATGCTGTGTAGGGCGGTGTACAGCAACCAGCGGTGGGAGGGGTTTCACGGGACCTGTAGCTCAGTGGCTACTGGGATTGGTCTGTGGTTGCCAGAGGAGGGGCCCAACCTTGGGGAGGACCGGACAGTCTCCGGCTGTGGCCCGCTCTCATTAGCTCAGAGTTTGCTTTGGTCTCAACTTAGTGTACTGAGGGCCAGGGGCTCTCTCAGGGCCTAGGAGACTGGCGTGTGGTGCATTTGGCTCAGCCAGACCTGGGTTTCGCCATCACCCCTGTGAGGTAGTATTGAGAAATGGAGCCCTTGGAAGGTGACGGGGGCGGCATGAGCTCTCGAATATGAGACTCTCGTGTGAGATCCAGCTGCTTGTGCAAAATGGTAGCGAATAGCTTGTTCCTGACCCTCACTGTCACACAGTGAGCTCGAGGCTGTGTGAGAGTCAGGCCCAGAGCCTCTCAAGAACCGAGTCGGCAGCATCTTGAGCCTGACCTTTCCCTGTTCCACAAGTGTGGGAAGCAAACGAGTCTTCAACACGGTGCCAAACTGTTGAATGGAGAAATAAGTCTTCATAGGCACTTGGAGAAGAATGAAGTTGGTGTAGAGTACTCCGTAATATATAAAACAACAACAACAAAAACGCTTCCAAGTTATGCTGTTTTGTTATGGCAGCTAAAGAGGCCTAATATCCTCACTGTCTTGGTGAATACTTGTTATTAATTATTATTTTTCACAGCTAAGTCTTTGTAAAAAAAAAAAAATTATCTGTCGAATTCACATTTCCTCCAACTTCAGGAGCAGAAGCTTTCCCAGGCTTCTCATCTTCTGTTTGGGTGCATCCTTTGCAGGAGCTGTAGCCACAGCACAGCCGCCTCAAAGAGCTTGTCCAGTGTGTACTGCTTACTTGGCAGCCGTGCGGCCTTACTGTCATTGCGGCTTTCTAATTTCAGATTTCTGATTCTTCTTGGCCATTATCTTAGGAAGAGACATGCCAGCGATGGTGGTTTGAAATTTGTGCGCTGGTTTATGTTTTTTGAATTTTTTCCAACTCTTCCTTTTTGGGCATTCTCCTCTGGAGGATGATCTGGCCTAACTGCTGATGATTCTTCTTGAAAAGGACCACTGATTCATTTTGTATTATGAAATTGGAAAACCTTCCTCTTGGTCCTGGCATGGTGCCTCCCATGTCTGGGTAGATATTGTACTTATTAAAACTGCACAATTCAGCTGTCATTGCAGGAGCCGAAAGTAAAAAGCACTATCTGTCTTCTTCATAATCTTATTGTGTGTATAGTAACATTTCGTTTGGTTTGGGTTTGCATTTACCTCATGACTGGTAGTGTTGGGAATTTTTTCCTGTGCTTACTGGCTTTTTCACTTATTTGGAGAAATGCTTATTGGTTGA
>PVIC010008339.1:0-39280 GCA_004025085.1 Thryonomys swinderianus | reverse complement strand
TGGTGGGCGTGTCTCCACGCCTAGCATTATATGTGGTTACCGGGGATCGAACTCAGGACCTTGCGCTTGCGAGGCAGGCGCCAGAACCACTGAGCTAACCTTCC
This sequence comes from Thryonomys swinderianus, assembly GCA_004025085.1. Lineage (NCBI taxonomy): Eukaryota > Metazoa > Chordata > Mammalia > Rodentia > Thryonomyidae > Thryonomys > Thryonomys swinderianus. The sequence continues at coordinate 39,176 of PVIC010008339.1, read as the reverse complement.
GGCCCTTGTGTGTACTACTTTTGATAAGTTTTAGTTATCAGCGTTTTGTTTTGCTTCATGAGAAGAATTTGAAAGTTTACATTCAAAACTGTGTGTCTCACTGGACACGGTGGTACATGCCAGTAGTCCTGCTGAGGAGACCAAGATAGGAGGATCACAAGTTTGAGACTAGCCTGGGCAACTTAGGGAAATTATGTCTGAATTTTTAGAAAGAACTGGAATATAGCTCAGTGGTAGACCACTTACTTGCCTAGCATTTGAGAGGCCCTAAGTTTAATCCCCAGTACTACAAAATAAAGCAAAACTATATCTTTCATTAATATTTTTGAATTTATTTAAATGAATTTGAGGAAAGGTCAACTTATAAAATTCTTAGTTTCCTTCATAACTGCAAATATTTTTCATTTTATATATCTCTTATCCCTCTTGATTTGGGTAGATTATACTTATTTCATTTTTTTCTTCCAAAGAACCCATTATTTACTAATTCAGTCATTTCTCCTTTTTTGTATTTTTATTCTTTCTGCCTTCTTTAGATTTATTTTGTCCTATTTTGTCTTCTTGAATTATTAATTTATTTTTACTCTCTTTAGTTAACATTTAATGCTCAAGTATTCCTGCATGTAACTGTTAGAGTGCAGTCTGAGCTGTTTGACAAGGATGAATCAAAATTCAGTGACTAAAGTAAAACCAAAGTATCTCTCTCTGCTTGGAGATGGGCAGAGAACTTGCCTCATCAGAGACCAAGTTGCTTTTCACTGTGATCCTATCATCCCAATGAGGTTACTTCTACCTGTTCGGCTATCTGTAGTTCCAGGGCCTAAAAACAGAATGTGTGGAGACGGTTGACTTCTTTTCCAAAAGCCATGCCTGAAATTACCCACATTGCTTTTGTACACATCCCATTATCAGAATTTATCACCTGACTACATCTGCCGCAAAAGATCTCCAGTTGGACAACTTTTTGCTCAGCTAAAAAACAGGAGTGTACGGGGGCCGGAGATTTAGCTCAGTGGTTCCAGTGCCTGCCTCGCAAGCGCAATGGTCCTAAATTTGATCCCCGGTAACCACATACAGTGTTGGGCGTGGTGACTCACACCCATCAGCAATCAATACCACACACCACAGTGCCGGGTGTGGTGACTCACGCCTGTAATCCCAGCACTCGGGAGACAGAGACAGGAGGATTGCTGATTTGGAGGCTTGCCTGGGCTATATAATGAGCTCAGGGCCAGCCTGGACTACAAAGCGAGACCCTGTCTCAAAAAAAAACAGAAAAAAAACCCAGGAGTGTATCTACCAAAGGTAAGAAGAGGCAGAGATAAATATTGGGGCAGAGTAGGTGGGTTCTACCATGAAAGTGTCTTCATCATAGATATATTTTTCAGATGTTTCTAAATTTTTATTTTTATTTTCAAGTGTTTTCTTACTTTGTTAATTTCTGGTTTTATTACTTCTTTTTAATTACATCTTGATAAGAGAATACTATACTGTTTCTACTATCAAGAATTTATAAGGGCTCGTGAATGTTCCACAAGTCTTTGAAAAGAAAGTTTTCTCTTGTCAGATACATACACACACACACATATACATATTTAATAGATTTTATTGCCTCTTACCAGTGAGCTCTTTTATATTCTTAACTTAATTTTGCCTCCATACATTTTAATTGTTCAAAAGATATAAAGTCCTAATAGCATGTATTTGTATTCCTCCTTTTATTCCTGTACTTTTTAGGAATAGCACTGCTAGATTGAAGATCAGACCAGTGACTATAGTTTCTTGAATCTGGGCAACCTGTTCCCAGTTGTTGGAGGATACTTCATTCTACCACCAACATTATTCATGTATCTATATTACTAGAGCTTATTTGGTTTTATCTTAAAATGAATAATAATGTTTTTCTTTAACCTGAGTGAATGTTTCTGTTTTTTACTTATTACACAGGTAATTCTGACTCGAAGGACAGAAGAGGTGAGCCATTCACCTTGTATCTATTGTCCCTCTTACAGAGTCAACAATACTCAACTGAGTTTCCTCTGCTTAGTCTGTGGTAACCTTATTCTGTGGCTGTCTTGTGTATTTTCCTTAAAGTTGTTTCTATATTAATGTCATAGAAAAGAGCTTTAAAGTTCAATTACAGGTTTCTTACAACTTCATTGTATTTTAATAACTAATGAATACTATCTTACTTTGTCATGTTCCCTTGTTAATATTACCTTTTGGCAGCTGATTTTAGACCATAATTTGTATGCCATAGTTAATTACTTTCTCTAGGCTTTAGTTACCTCTCAACATCATCTGGGTCATTGCTAATTCTGAGCATATAGGAAGTTTACTAAGATAACAAATTTCCTTTTTAAATCAGAAGATAACTATAATTCCTTTGGCCAAACAGGAAAATGAAAAGACATACAGATTCTCAACAGTTTTTAAAGCCCCATAATATAATGACAGTTTTATGAGAGCAAATCTTTAAAAGTACTGCTATAAAATTTAATTAATGCTGGAAATTGAACCTAGGGGCTTTGCCTGTTAAGCACATACTTTTACTACTCATCTACACTCTTGCTTCCATTACAGTCTAATTTTAAAGCCAGATACTTTTGAGAAACCAGTCAACTGTTTGGATATTTTTCCATTATAATGAGTTTGGTAAGCAAATTGTCTAATGCAGATGAATTAGGGTTATAAATTTTTGTGCAGCTAGCCTTTGGGCTGTTTTTGAACAGCAGTGACCCATGTTGTAAGTGGCAAAACAGGAGAAAATGGGGAAGAGGAGCAGACAGCTTTTCTTCTTTTCTTCTGAAGTTTGGGAAGCTGGTTATTTATGTGTATTAGTTTTTAAATGTATTTTAAAATATTTTTCTAGAGCTAGTTTGTTTTTTTTTTTTTGAGACAGGGTCTCACTTTGTAGTTCAGGCTAGCCCTGAGCCCACCATGTAGCCCAGGCAAACCTCAAACTCAGCAATCCACCTGTCTCTGCCACCTGAGTGCTGGGATGACAGGCGTGAGCCACCATGCCCAGCACTGTGGTATGTGGTACTGATTGCTGGTGGGTGTGAGTCACCACGCCCAGCATTGTATGTGGTTACTGGGATTGAACTCAGGACCTTGCGCTTGTGAGGCAGGTGCTGGAACCACTGAGCTAAATCTCCGGCCCTAGAGCTAGTTTTTTTTTTAACATTTGAAGTTTGGGGATATAGTTCAGCAGTAGCTTGCCTAACATGCTTGAAGACCTCTGTTCAATCCCTAGCACCTCCTAAAACAAAGCAAAACAAAATTATGGGAAAATATACTAATATAAAATTGAGCATAGACCAGTCATAGTCCTGATTGTGCAATAGGATTGCCCCCAACAAGTTATTAGTTTGATTATAGGGAAAACAGACTTTCCTTAAAACCAAACTGAAGGCCAGAGATTTAGCTCAGTGGTTCTGGTGCCTGCCTAGCATGTGCAAGGTCCCTAGTTAGATCCCCGGTAATCACAACAATACTAGGCATCCTGACTCATGCCCACCCCACAATGCTGAGCGTGGTGGCTCACCCCTGTAATCCCAGTACTTGGGAGGCAGAGGCAGGAGGATTGCTGAGTTCGAGGCTTGCCTGGGCTACATAGTGAGCCCAGGGCCAGCCTGAACTACAAAGTGAGATCCTGTCTCAAAAAAACAAAAACAAAAACAGACAGATTTCCATGTAGCAGACTTATTGGGGGAATATTTTCTTCCTACAGCACCTGTGAGGCAGTGAAAGCAGTAACGTTGTTAGATGGCGGAAATGAGAGGCCACGTAATCAGAGTAAAAGGCAGCTTTAGAGCTGGAATCAAAGAGAGATAGAGCTTTTCCCTGGGCCAGCATGAACTGTATAGGACAACCCTGTCCCAAAACAACAAAAACAAAGTTTCATCTTCTTAATATTTATAAAGAAATCCTTCAGCAACAGAGTTCTAGAACCAGTTAGATAAACATTCTACTGAATTCCAGAGACTCCTTAAAGTTTCACAGCACTCATTTAGACCATCTAGATTTGTTTCACTGGCTTGAATTTCCCTCAGTGTTTTTCTGGAGTTGGAATCTCAAAGGAATTGACATTCTTGTGTAAAGAGGTCATAGTTCCTTTTCTTATTACTAGGACAAATTACGCTACACCTACAAGTTAAAGGAGGGAGGAAAGATTTATTTTGGTTCACTGTGTAGATGTTTCAGTCTTAGTCAATGGTCTCCAAGGTAGGACAGTAAGACAGAAGAGAAAGAGCTTGTGGCATGGGAATCAGAAAGCAGAACAGAACTCAAGGAAACAGGAGGGATACCTAACACTTCCAAGCCACATCCACAGTGATCCACTCCTTCCCACCAGGCTTCACCTCCGAATATCATACCTAGCTATAAACCCATCTGTAGATTAATCTAATATCATGACACGCATGATCCAGTCACCTTCCAAAAGCCCCACATATCAGTACATGAAGCTTTTGGGGAATATCTAGATATAAGCCATGAGAAATGTTCTTCAGTTATTATCGTAATAATATCTACAGAAAGTGTTCCACCCCACAATAACAGAATATACATTCTTCTAGGCAGCACATAGAACTTTCTCCAAAATATACTGCATACCAACCCATAAATAATGCTTAAGTAAGTACAAAAGAGTCAAAATTATCCCATGCATATTAACAGGTCATAGTGCAATGATGTTAGAAATCAGTGGTAAAAGAAACCACAGAAATCATGACAGCACATGAAAATTCAACACTCTTGAATAATCCGTGAGTCACAAAAGAAATCAAGAAATTAGACAGTTCCTGAAATCAAATGATAATCCCAGTACAACATACGAGAACCTATAGGATATAATGAAAGGAGTCCTAAGAGGGCAGTTTATGGCTGTGAATGCCCACCCAGATCAGAAAAACAGAGCAAGTTCAAATAAATAACCTAGTGACGCACTTCAAGTCTTTAAAAGGCAAAAATAATCCAAAACCAAAGCTAGTACGATAAGATCCCAACTTAGAAACAAGATCTATTCTAGAAGAATTGTTTCTAAGTTGGATTCATACCTAAGCCAACAACAGTACCCCTGTGAAAGTTTGCAATTCAGATGTTTGTAAGTCAAAGATTTATTGTACAACGAAATTATAAAGTTCAGAGCAGAAGTTAATGATAATGAGGCAGTCAATAAGTCAGAGAACTGGCTCTCTGAAAGAATAAACAAAATAAACAAAACCTTAGCTAATCTTACCTATAAAAGGAAAGACCCAAATCAAACCAATCAGAAATGAAAAAGAAGTTACAATGAACTTCACCAAAATGTGGAAGATTATTAATAACTACTTTGAAAACCTGTATTCAACTAAATTGGAAAATCCAGAAGAAATGGATAGAATCCTACATAAGTATAAGCTACCATAACTGAAGCAAGAAGATATAAAAACCCTGAATGAGCCGGGCGTGGTGGCTCACGCCTGTAATCCCAGCACTCGGGAGGCAGAGACAGGAGGATTGCTGAGTTCGAGGCTTGCCTGGGCTACATAGTGAGCTCAGAGCCAGCCTGAACTACAAAGCGAGACCCTGTCTCAAAAAAAAAAAAAAAAACCCTGAATGAAACTTAGGCAAGAGAATCACTACAAGTTCAAGGCCAGCCTAGGCTACATAATAAGTTCAAGGCCAGCCTGAACTATATAGCAAGACATTGTCTCAGAAAACAAAAACAGTGGGCCAGGGCTTTAGAATAGTGTTTTCAGCGTCTACCTGACAAGCTTAAGGTCATGAGTTCAATCCCTGGTAACTACATACCACAGACCCAGGCATGGTGACTCAAGCCCACCAGCAATCAGTACCACATATCACAATGCCAGGTGTGATAGCTCACACCTGTAATCCCAGCACTCAGGAGGCAGAGGCAGGAGGATTGCTGAATTCGAGGCTTGCCTGGGTTACATAGTGAGCTCAGGACCAGCCTGAACTACAAAGCAAGACCCTATCTCAAAAAACAAACAAAACAAAAACCTCAGAATAAACCAATAACAGGCAAAACAGAAGCAGGTGGGAAAAGAAAACCTACCAACAAAGAAAAGCCCAAGACCCAGTGGATTAACCACTTAATTCTATAAGAACTTCAGGGGGCTGGAGATTTAGCTCAGTGGTTCCAGCGCCTGCCTCACAAGCTCAAGGCGCTGAGTTCGATCCCCCCGTAGCCACATATAATGCTGGGTGTTGTGACTCACGCCCACCAGCAATCAATACCACATACCACAGTGCCAGGTGTGGTAGCTCACACCTGTAATCCCAGCACTCAAGAGGCAGAGACAGGAGGATTGCCGAGTTCGGGGCTTGCCTGGGCTACATAGTAAGCTCAGGGCCAGCCTGAACTACAAAGCAAGACCCTGCCTCAAAAAAAAAAAAAAAAAAAGAACTTCAGGGATGATCTAATGCCGATATTGCTTAAATTTTTAATTGAAAGAGAAGGAATACTTCCAACATCATTTCTTAAAGTATTATGTGATTCTAGACCAGACAAGTACCCAACGAAAAATAGAACCTTAGACCACTGTCTTTGATGAATATAGAAGCAAAAATATTCAACAAGATTCTGGCAAACAGAACTCAACAATCATACAGCATGACCAAGTAGGCTTCATCCTAGGAATCCAAGGATGGTTCACATTCACAAATCAATAAATCTGATATATCACATAAACAGAGCAAGGACAAAAATCACTTGATCATCTCTTGCGGTAGACATGGAAAAAGCCGTTATTTTTTTTTAAATGCCAAAGAAGATATAGAGGACCTTATCTCAACCTAATAAAAGCTATTCATAACAATTCTGCCAACATAATAACAAATGGAGGAAAACTGAAAGCTTTTCTTTTAAAATCAGAAATAAGACAAGGATGTCCACTATCACCACTCCTATTTAATATAGTACTTGAAACATTAGAGCAACTAGACAAGAAAAAAAATCAAAATATGTATAGGAAAGGATGAAATCAAATTATATTGTTATTTGCAGATGATATAATCCTCTACATTGAAAGCCAAAAAATTCTACCCAAAGACTCCTGGAATTAAATTTACTAGTGTAGCAGGATACAGAATCATTACACAAAAATCAATAATGTTCATGCATACCCGCAGTAATAAACTCACTGAGAATGATCTTAGGAACACAATATTTATAGTACCATCAAGAAAAATTAAGTATTTAGGAATTAATGTAATCAAGAAAGTGAAAGACCTCTATGAGAAAAACTACAGTATTCTAAAAAGATCAGAGGATATCATAAAATTGAAAAATATCTTCTGTTCCTGGATAGAACCATTATTATCAAAATGGCCATATTTCTAAAACTGAAATACAAACTTAACCCCAATTAAAATACCAATAACATTCTAGAGAAAACAATCCTAAAATTGATATGAAACTAGAAGCAATCAGAATAGCAAATATATTCCTGGAAAGAGCAGAGCAAAAGGCATCACAATCCTAGCTTCAAGTTATACTACAAAGCTACACTGATTTAAAAAAAAAAAAAAACAGCATGGTGCAAAAGTAGGTAGATATGCCAAGGCTGGTAGCACATGCCTGTAATCCCAGCGTTCAGGAGGGAGAGGCAGAAGGATGTCCATGAGTTCAAGGCCACCCTGAACTCACTACATAGTGAGACCTTGTCCTCCTCCCCCCAAAAAAATGTGGTATAGAGGAATGCAGAAACAACCCCAGGCACATTCTGCTTCTGAGTTTTGAAAAAGAGCCCAAAAAATAGTACTGGAGAAAAGATAGCCTCTTTGACAAATGATGCTGGAGAAATTGGCTACCTACATGCCAGAGACTGAATTTAGACCTAGATCTCTCACCATATGCTATACTAAATGCAAAATAGATCAAAGATCCAATTGCTAAAACAAACAATATACTGGGAAATAAAATAGGTAAAACTCTTGAAGAATGGAGGTAGCAAGAACTTTATGAATAGAACTCATTTGCCTAAGAAATAACATCAAGAATCAACAAATGGGATTATGTCAAGTTTAAAAGCTCTGGGCGGCTGGGGATTTAGCTCAAGTGGTACTGCGCCTGCCTTGGAAGCAGAAGGGCCTGAGTTCAATCCTGGTACTACCAAAAAAAAAAATTAAAAGCTCTGCATAGCAAAGGAAACAGCAAAATGAAGAAGCAACCTATAGAATGGGAAAGGTGGGGAATTTAGCTCAGTGGCACCTCGCCTACCTTGCAAGCACAAGGGCCCAAGTTAATTCCCCAGTACTGCCAAAGGGGAAAAAAAAAGAAAACCTATAAAATGGGGAAAAAATATTGCCAACTATTCCTCAGACAGAGGACTAATATTCAGACTACAAAAAAATATATAAAAAGTCAGACCCTCCAAAATAAAAGACCCATTTAAAAATGGGCAAATGAAATGAATAGACACCCAGAAGAAGAAATACAAATAACTAAGAAATACATGAAAAGATATTCTGTATCTCTGGCCATTTGAAAAATGCAAATTAAAACAACACCGAGGTTCCATCTTACTCCAGAAAGAATGACCATCATTAAGAAATCAACTAATGGGCTGGAGATTTAGTTTAGTGGTTCTAGCACCTGCCTAGCAAGCACAAGGTCCCTAATTCGATCCCTAGTAACCACATACAACAATACCAGGTGTGGTGACTCATGCCCACCAGCATTAATACCACATACCACAATGCTGGGCATGGTGACTCACACCTGTAATCCCAGCATTCAGGAGGCAGAGGCAGGAGGATTGCTGAGTTCAAGGCTTGCCTGGGCTACATATTCAGCTCAGGGCCAGCCTCAACTACAAAGCAAGACCTGGTCTCAAAAAAAAAGAAAGAAAGCAAATAATGCTGGTGAGGCTATGGGGAAAAAGGAACCCGTTTACATTCTTGGTGCAAATGTAAACTAGTACAACCATTATGGAAATTAGTCTGGAAATTCCTCAGAACTAAAAATAGAAATTTCATTTGACCCAGTTACTCTACTTCTAGGTATCTTCCTACAAGAGATAGAGACATCGTATTACTGCACAGTTATCGGTGCATACCCATGTTTATAGCACAATTTATAATACCTCAATCTTAGAAGGAGCCTTCAACAAATGAATGGGTAAAGGAAGTTTGGTATTTATATACAGTGACTTACTACTATACCAATAGGAAGGATAAACTTGAGTCATTTGTAGAAAAATAGAAGAACTTAGACCATAATGTTAAGTTAAATAAATCAGACACAGAAGATTAAATATCATGTGGTTTCTCTTACATGAGAAACCCAAAATATAGTAAAGTGTAAAATAAAAGCTAAATAGGGGGCCGGAGGGTTAGCTCAGTGGTTCCGGCACCTGCCTCACAAGTGCAAGGACCTGAGTTCGATCCCCGGTTACCACATATAATGCTGGGCGTGGTGGCTCACGCCTGTAATCCCAGCACTCGGGAGGCAGAGACAGGAGGATTGCTGAGTTCGCAGCGGCTTGCCTGGGCACCATAGTGAGCTCAGGGCCAGCCTGAACTACAAAGTGAGACCCTGTCTCCAAAAAGCAAAAAAAAATAAAAATAAAAGCTAAATAATCAAAAATAGGGAGATCTTTTCTAAAAGGTGAAGAAGGAACCAGGAGTTAGGAGGAGAGGGGAGGGAACAATGGAAGGGTAGGAAAAAAGATGTATTATGCACATGTTCCAACTTGCCATGAGAATTACAATATTCTGCAAATATATACAAGAAATTAAAATTAGGGAAAAATGTGTACAGTTGATATTAAAAGGTAAAAATCTGAATTTTAAGATGGAGGATGGTTAGGACCTGCAAGTTTGGAAGAGTTAGTTTTCTATTAAAGTGGGCTGGGGATTTAGCTCATTGGCTCCAGCATCTGCCTGGCAAATCCAAGGTCCTGAGTTCAATCACCAGTACAACATATCACAGTGTTGGGTGTGGTGGCTCACACCTGTAATCCCAGTACTCGAGAGGCAGAAGCAAAAAGATTGCTGTGAGTTCAGAGCTAGCCTGGGCTACACCGTGATTTCAGGACCAACTGAACTACAAAGCGAGACTTTGTCTCAAAAGTGGGGTGGCAGGGATTTAGTTCAGTGGTTCCAGCATCTGACTCACAAGCACAAGGTCCAGAGTTTGATCCCCAGGACCACATACCACAATACCAGGCGTGGTATTATTCACACCTGTAATCCCAGCAATCTGGAGGCAGAGACAGGAGGATTGCCCTGAGTTTGAGGCTGGCCTGGGATACATAGTGGGCTCAGAGCCAGCCTAAACTACAAAGCAAGATCCTGTCTCAGGAAAAAAAAAATCTGTAATGTGGTTTTGTTTTCTTGCATTTGACTTGCAATTATATAATCATGAGCAAGTTAATTTCCTTGTTTAGTTTACTTATCTGTAAAATAGCTTTAATAATGGTGTCTGCCTAAGTAAGGCATGGTGGTATATCCATGGCATGCTATAGCTGGCTGTTTGTATCATTGAAAGTTCTAAAATATTTGTCACCATTGACCTAAAATATAATGATAATGAAATCATACAAGATTGTGCTTTGCTGTGTGACTGCCAAAAATGTGCTTAACGGTAATTGTAATATATTCTAAGTTACCTGGCTAGGTGACTCACTTATTCTTTTATTGCTTATAATTGTAAGCTCTCTTGGTCATAAACAATACTCCCCTGTTCCATACCTTCTTACTATGCATTACATTGACTCACTCATTTAGGATCTTTCCTGACTACCTTTTTTTTTTTTTTTGGTACCAAGGATTAAACTCAGGACCTTGTGCTTATAAGGCAGGTGCAGTGCCACTGAGCTAAATCCCTGGTCCTGTACCTTATTTTTTACCGTGTACCACTGTCTTTGTATTTACTTATGTATCATCCTGTTCTCCAGTAAATGTACGTTCCATGAGGGCAAAGAATTTTGATTTGTTGACTGCCTTATCCTCAGGACTTGCCTACCACAAGCAGTTACTGCTTTTGTTTTTTGTGGTACTGGGATTCAGACCCAGGCCCTTGTATTGCTAGAGAAGATGCATTAAACTACATCTTTGGCCCTAAAATAAAATTTGAGATTAGAAATATCTGGAAGTGTTCTTGAATCCATTTCTTCAAGAAGTTTATTATTTAATGTATGTGTAATCAGTCACCCTAATCCCATGTGATAAAGGTGGTACATATTATTACAGAAGTACAGAAAAGGAAGGAACAATTTTGTTAAATGGCACTTCAGAGGATTTAGTCAAGAAAGTGATATTCAAGATAGAATTGTAGGGGCCGGAGATTCAGCTCAGTGGTTCTGGTGCCTGCCTCGCAAGGCCAAGGTCCTGAGTTCGATCCCAATAACCACATACAAAGCTAGGCGTGGTAACTCATGCCCACCAGCAATCAATACTACAGTGCTGGGCATGGTGGCCCACGCCTGTAATCCCAGCACTTGGGAGGCAGAGACAGGAGGATTGCTGAGTTCGAGGTTTGCCTGGGTAACATAGTGAGCTCAGGGCCAGCCTGAACTACAAGGCAAGACCCTGTCTCAAAAAAAAGAATTGTGTAAGAGGAAAGGAAGTAGTAATGTCCTAGGTTATGGGTTGCCAGGCTTTTTCTGTCAAGGGCCAGCCAAGTAAAAAAGTTTCACCCCGGGGATTTAGCTTAATTGATATTATGTCTCCATTGGAACCACAGGGCCTGAGTTTATTCAGTCCCTGGTACTGCCAAAAAAAAAAAAAACTTTAGTTTGCAACCACACAGGCCCTGTTATATCAACGTATCTCTCTACCTTTGTAGTACAGAAGCAGTCACACACAGCGTGTAGATCAATGAACGTGACTGTGTTCCAACAAAATTTTATTTACAAAAATGGGTGGTGGGTTATATTTGGGCTCTCTTTGCCCACTTCTGTTTAGACAAAGACAGACCTGAGCCAAAGAACTTGGACAGAGGCCCACTGTTGGTGTATGGGCCTCTGGATACCAAGGCAAAACTTTCCTTTTACGTCATCAGATGTCTCATTTTTAAAGTTTACTAACTTATTTAGGTAGGTAGTACTAGGGATTAAACCAGAGCCTCCACAGTGAGCTACATCCCAAGCACTTTTTTAAAATGTTTGAGTCAAGGCTGGGCCAGTCAAGGCTTGAATTTGTGATGTTGCTCCCACACCATTCCAGAGTACTATGATTACAGGTATGGACCACCATGCCCAGCTCCTTCCACCCCATCCCCTAGCTGGTTGTTGAATCCAAGCCTCATGAATGCTAGACAAATGATTTGCCACTGAGTTATATCCCAATTTTTATAGTACCTGATACACTGTCCTCTGGAATTGCAATTTAACTAAGGCATGTTTAGTGATAAAGTACTAATTCCATAGTTCATTCGCACATTACAGTCTAGTATTTTTAATTTCTAATAACAGTCCATCTATGCTAGGTTTAAAGATAATGAGAAACAAAATATGTATAATCCTTGCCCTTGTGGAGTTTAGGTGAGAAACAAATTCCACAAGGGCAAGGATTATACATATTTTATTATATAAAGGAGCTACATTCACTAATCAACTACAATCAAATAAATATATAACTACAAAGCATGATTATCAAGGGAAATGATAGGATTCTCTTTAAGAATAGCACACAAAATAAAGCTAACATTGAGTACATAATGTGTGCCAGTTACAGTGCCAAAAATTTTACATGGATAATCTTACTTAATTTTCAGAACAACTTATTTTAGAGATGATAAATTTAGTATTTGGAAGTCAGAGAAGACTTCTCTGGGAAAAGTGACAGAGTAAGAACTGGATGAGTAGGAGTTAGCCAGGCAAAGAATAGAGGAAGGCCATATGAAGCAGAGGAATAATGTGTTGAAGTGTGAGGATGAATAAACCCCTATGCAGGATGCCAGTGACTGAAGTTTAGTGAGCGAGGAAAGCATGGCAGGAGATAGGGAGGTAAAGTTAAGTTAGGGAAGTTGTTTATAGGGCAGGTCAGGAAAATGAAATAAATATTAAGCCTAAGAAACCGTTGAAAGAGAGGGACATAACTGATTTATTTTGTTTTTTTGTTTTGTTTTGTTTTTTTGAGACAGGGTCTCGCTTTGTAATTCAGGCTGGCTCTGAGCTCACTATGTAGTCCAGGCAAGCCTTGAACTCAGCAATCCTCCTGTCTCTGCCTCCCGGAGTGCTGGGATTACAGGCGTGAGCCACCATGCCCAGCATTGTGGTATGTGGTACTGATTGCTTGTGGGCATGAGTATTGTTGTATACAACACTCAGTATTGTTGTATGTGGTTACTGGGGATTGAACGAGGGACTTTGTCCTTGCTAGGCAGGCATGGGAACCACTGAGCTAAATCTCTGGCCCAACCTGATTTATTTTCTTAGATATTGCTCTGTCTGCTTTTTGGAAAATGCACTGGCTGGATTACTGGATTACTGTTAGAAAGGATAGAGATTGTGACTACAGTGGTAGGTAGCAATAGAGCATGGACAAAGGTGGAGTGAGGTATTGGTTCTAGCCCTAAAATACACTACTTGTAGCTGGGGTAGATATAGAAGAAAAACATGAGGAAGAAATCAAGGTGGTTTCCATGTATCTGACTTGAACAATAGAAAGAGAGGGCCGACTACCAAAAGATAAGGAAAAGGTTTGTTGTTGTTGTTGTTGTTTTCCTTCAGTACAGAGGATGGACTTTTTTTCCTTCAGTACAGAGGCCCTTGTGCTTGCAAGGCAGCCGCAGTACCACTTGAGCTAAACCTGCAGTCCTTGACAGAAAGGTTTAAAATCAGAAAGTTCGCATTGACTACTACTAGATCAGCAGTCAAGAACCTGAGGCTCAGAAGAGAGGTCAAAAGCAAGCAGTGCAGGGCCAGAGATTCAGCTTAGTGGTTCTGGGGCCTGCCTTGCAAGCACAAGGTCCTGAGTTTGATCCTAGTAATCACATACAGTGCTGGTCCTGGTGGCTCACTCCCACCAGCAATCAATACCACATACCACAGGACCAGACGTGGTGGCTCATGCCTGTAATCCCAGCACTCAGGAGGCAGAGACAGGAGGATTGCTGAGTTCGAGGCTTGCCTGGGCTACATAGTGAGCTCAGGGCCAACCTGAACTACAAAGCGAGACCCTGTCTCAAAAAAAAAAAAAAAAAAAAGCAAGCAGTGCAAATGTGGCCATTGCTGGCATATCATTTGTGCTTAGGGCATCTGTCTGATCAAATTAACTAGAGTTCCAAGGACAGAGTCCTAGGAATTTCTACAATTAGACAGTTTGTATTAGAAGAGAAACAAGCAGAAAAAGAGAAAGATCTAAGGAATGCTTTCTTTGCATGTAAAGCGAAAAAGTACTTCAAAGAGGAGAAAGTTGTCAACCAGTGTAAGTGCTCATTTTAAGGTGAGAATTACATCACCAACAAAGAAGCATGGTGTAATATATCTCATCTCTTAAAAACAAAAACAACCAGGGGATGGAGCACAAACCTATAATTCCAGATTAAGGAGGAAGATCATAAGTTTAAACCCAGACTAGACAATTTAGTGACTTAGTGAGACTTTTGTCTCAAAAATAAAAAAATGAGCTGGGATTTAGCCAGTGGTTCCGGCACCTGCCTAGCAAGTGCAAGGTCCCCGGTTCGATCCGCAGTAACCACATACAACAATACTGAGCGGTGACTCAACGCCCGCCAGCAATCAGTACCACATACCACAGTGCGGGACATGGTGGCTCATACCTGTAATCCTAGCACTTGGGAGGCAGAGGCAGGAGGATTGCTATGAGGTCAAGGGTAGCCTGGGCTATATAGTGAGCTCAGGTCCAGCCTGAACTACAAAATGAGACCCTGTCTCAAAAAAAAATAATATAAAAATAAAAAATATGAAAAGGCCTGAGGACAAAGCTCAGTCCAAAGGCCCTGAATTTAATGCCCAGTGATACCCCTATATACACACACCCTTCATTTCCCTCCAGTTGCTGCTCCTCTGTATCCTTTCATACAAACATCCTCATAAAAGGGGTCTCACATCTCACTTTTCATATTTTTATTGCATTTTTACTTTTTCACTCAAGCTCAACTGCAGCACTCTAAAAAGTCAATGGCTGGCACCTTGTCAACACTTGGCCATCCTCATCCTGCTTAATCTGTTGGTAGTAATTGAATTAATTTACTCTTTTCTTGAAAATTTATGCCCTTGGTTTCTACTGTCTTGACATTTTCTGTTAGAAACTTCCCTCCTAATAGCTGCTATTCATGAGTCAGTTTAGCTTTGTTGTACTGTTTTGCTTTATTTCCCTTTTTTTGATTTGACTTGTATTGTCTTGTTTTATCTTGTCTTATCTCTGGATCTAAGGATCAACCCCAGATCCTTATATATGCTAGGTAACCACTTTACCACTGAACTACATTCCCACCCCTTTTTTGTTCTATTTTTATTTTGAGACAGATTCTTGCTAAATTGCTTGCTAACTTGCTTTGGCATTCAGAGTACCTGGCATTACAGGTGTTCACAACTGCTCTTGGCTTTAGCTGATCTTTATATATAAACAAAAACTTTAAATCCATCTGAGTTCAATCCTCAGCACTGCAAGCAATAATTTTAAATCCAGTTATATTTCACCTCAGTTCAGGACCCTTCAATTACATAGTATTTTCTTATCACATTAAAAATTAATTACAATGACCTACAAAACATAAATCTTTTTTAACTCTTACCCTCCCTGGCTGTTTCTTCTACCATACTGGCTTTTCCTGGACCTGCCAAGTTCAGAAAGGCTATTATGCTTGTTGTTACCTTTACCCAGAAAGCTCTTCACCCACACTTTTGCATAGTTTACTTCCTCATTATTTAGAGCTCTGCTGAGTTACAACCACCTTTTCACAGAGACTTTCCCAAACCACTATCTCCTATCCATCATTTTCCATCACCTTACCATCCCTTTTGTCATTGTTCTTCTTCTTTTTCCCTTTCTCCTCTCCTTCTTCCTCCCCCATCCTTATCTGAAATTGGTTTTACTTGTTTATATAGTGTCCTCTTCCTCCACAGAATGTAAGCTGTCATTTATCTGTCTATGCTTTTCTTTATTACCAGTGGGAGGAATAGTCCCCAGTGTGAAATTATTGGTCCATAAACAATGTTTTAAATGAATGCTGCTAAGAAGTTGAATCATATAAAGTTGAAAATGTTCTATTGGACTTGCCAAAATACCGTCATTAGTGTCCCTTGCTGAGCAGTTTAAATGGAGCTGTAAGGTAGAAGGAGAAAAGTTCTCTTTTTCTCTGAGACAAGATTTTCCTAAACTGAGAGTGGGAGGGAGTCAGAGGAAATAGATTGAGGTGAACCTCAGGGTAAGAAATTAGAGAAGAGAGGGCCAGAGGGTTAGCTCAGTGGTTCCGGCGCCTGCCTTGCAAGCGCAAGGTCCTGAGTTCGATCCCCAGTAACCACATATAATGCTGGGCATGGAGACTCACACCCACCAACAATCAACACTGCATATCACAATGCCGGGCGTGGTGGCTCATGCCTGTAATCCCAGCACTTGGGAGGCAGAGACAGGAGGATTGCTGAGTTCGCAGCGGCTTGTCTGGGCACAATAGTGAGCTCAGGGCCAGCCTGAACTACAGAGTGAGACCCTGTCTCCAAAAAAAAAGAAATTAGAGAAGAGAAATAGAGTCTGGCACATTGGCACACACCTATCATCCCATTTACTTAGGAAGGCTCTTAAGGTAGGAGGATCATGAATTCAAGACCACCTGAGTAATATAGCAAGACTTCATCTGAGACAAGAGGAAAGCTAGTACAGGGTAAAACAGCTGTTGTGAGAAGTTATTGTAGAAGAAAGGCATGAAGCTGATAGTAACTGGAGAAGAATAAGGTCAAGGAGACAAGTCTTTAAGATGGCAATAATGGATATAACTGAGCCCACATGACAGGATTGACCTGTACAGGGAGGGACATATTCCCAATGGCAAAAGTAGCTATAAATAACTCAGGCTGGTTATATCATTGATAGTAGAGGTGAGAGTGGAAAAGGATAAGTCCTAACATGGTCATTGGCATGAAAACTGGAACTGGAGAGGGTGTGGAAAGAGATCTGGGCCCTGAGGATTGGCTGGAGGCTTGCCTGTCTTCAGGCCAAACATTGCTGTGCTTGGGATTCTAGCAAAAAGTGTCTGAGCAAGCAAGATATGAAAAAGAGAAAGGAGTACCCAACAGTTTGGTACCTAAGGATGCCATAATCTCTCTTCATTTCAATTACGAACAATTTTATTCACTGTGCCACGAAGTCATTTAGGTTTCTGATAGAGAAATTGCCTTTTTGTCAGGCATGGTGGTACATGCCTGTAATTTCAGCATTCAGGAGACTGAGAATCATCCGTTCAGGGCCAGGCTAGGCAGTTTAGGAAAGTCTTGTCTTAGGTAAAAGAAAACTTTCCTCTTTCCATTTTGCAGCCTGCCTTTTAAAAATATTATAATAGCCAGGCATGGTGGCTCACACCTGTAATCCCAGCACTCGGGAGGCAGAGACAGGAGGATTGCTGAGTTCGAGGCTTGCCTGGGCTACTTAGTGAACTCAGGTCCAGCCTGAACTACAAAGTGAGACCCTGTCTCAAAAAATAAAATAAAATAAAATAAAAATAAAAATATTATAATAGCCGGGCGTGGTGGCTCATGCCTGTAATCCCAGCACTCAGGAGACAGAGGCAGGAGGATTGCTGAGTTCGAGGTTTGCCTGGGCTACATAGTGAGCTGAGGGCCAGCCTGAACTACAAAGTGAGACCCTGTCTCAAAAAAGAAAAAAAATTATAAAAAAAAAAAAGTTTAAATGAAATTTTGTTACTTATATATACTAGCTACATAATATGTTTTATGTGGCCCAGAACAATTCCTTTTCACTCAGTGTATTGGGCTCCAGGTTGAACATACCTGAGATGGACCCCATTGAGACTGGGTAGTATAGTGTTGGTCTATTTACCCAGCTTGACATCATGATTGGATGTGTTTGTGAATTCAAGTATTACTCTGTGTGTGTGTGTGTGTGTGTGTAGTCCTGGAATTTGCACATGCTATACAAGAACCCTACCACTAAACTGCCTCTGCAGCCCTTTTTTTTTTTTTGAGGCAGTATCTCACTTTGTAATTCAGGCTGGCCCTGAGCTCACTGTGTGTAGCCCAGGCACGCCTAGAACTCACAGCAATCCTCCTGCCTCTTGCTTCCTGAGTGCTGGGATTATAGGCATGAGCCACCACGACCGGCATTTTGGTATGTAATTCCAGAGATTGAACTCAGGACCTTGTGCTTCCTAGGCAGACGCCAGAACCACTGAGCTAAATCTCCAGCCCCTCCCCAGGCCTTTTTATTTTATTTTACTTTATTTTATTTTTATTTTTATTTTTATTTTATTTATTTATTTTTCAGACACGGTCCTGCTTTGTAGTTCAGGCTGGCCTTGAGCTCACTATATAGTCCAGGCAAGGTTTGAACTCAGCAATCCTCCTGCCTCTGCCTCCTGAGCACTGGGATGACAGACATGAGCCACCACACCCATTGTGGTGTGTGGTACTGATTGCTGGTGGGCACGTGTTACCACACCCCCGGTATTGTTATATGTGGTTACTGGGGATTAAACTAGGAACTTTGCACTAGCTAGCCAGACACTGGAACCACTGAGCTAAATCTCTGGCACCCTTTTTATTTTTTTGAGACAAGTTCTCACTAAGTTTCCCAGGCTGCCTCAAATTTACATTCCTTGCATTAAACTTTCAGAGTAGCTGGGATTTTACTTTTTTTTTTTTTGAGACAGGGTCTCGCTTTGTAGTTCAGGCTGGCCCTGAGCTCACTATGGTGCCCAGGCAAGCTGCCGCGAACTCAGCAATCCTCCTGTCTCTGCCTCCCGAGTGCTGGGATTACAGGCGTGAGCCACCACGTCCAGCATTGTGGTATGCGGTGTTGATTGTTGGTGGGCGTGTCTCCACATCCAGCATTATATGTGGTTACCGGGGATCGAACTAAGGACCTTGCGCTTGCGAGGCAGGCGCCGGAACCACTGAGCTAACCCTCTGGCCCAAGAGTAGTTGGGATTTTAAATGTGCATCACCATATCCAACTCTTTTAGTACTTTTTATGTGCCAAGTATGGTTTGGTTCAGAGGAGATAGCAGTGACTAAAACAGTCCCTGCCTTCAGAGAACTTTTACTCTAGCTCAGAGTCAAAGTAAGCAAATGTATGATATCTCTGTTCATGTCATTGACTATGTATTCCTCCCTCCCTTCATCCCCTGCCCTGTAGTTCTGGGATGCCAGGGGAGATAGGCTAGTGCTCTTCCCTTCCCTTTCTGTAGTTTGCAGAAACACTGAGTGAGCCCTTCTGCCTCATCAGGCTGTTTACCTGTGACTTGATCCCTTCTTTGTGCAACACAGTGATGACTTGTTCTCTTCTCTTGGTTTCAGATGAGACTTCAATTATTGCAGTGATAGTAGCCCTGTCCTCTCTGCTAGTAATTGTGTTTATCATCATAGTTCTGTACATGTTAAGGTGAGTGCTAATGTTTCTGTATTCTTGAACTATTGCAGTACCCTAGTGTCCTAGTAAGTGTACCAGGCAGAGGGGGGATGAAAGTGCTCATAATAGTACTAAGGTTAAATTTACTTTGAAATAGTTTAAAACCTTTACATAATCTTTTGCTTCCATGTATCCAAATCCAGTCTCCCAACTCTAGTTAACCCTAAGCCCAGAATGGTGTCTTGGACATTAGGTGAAAAAGCCAGTCTATGTGTTAGTGACAAGTGTTTTAAGATCTTCACCTGTACCCCTGTGGAAGTAACCCCCAAAAAGACACCAGTAAATTCACATGCTCAGCAAAAACATACTGGGAACTGGGAATTGTAATTCAGGGTCTCAGACAATGGGCAGAATCAAGGAAAGGAGTAAGGAAGAACATGGTGTATTTGTTCTTTTTTTGGTACAGATAGTGCCTTGACTACACGGGTTTAACTTTCATTTATCTTTAATTTAACCTGCTCCTTGTACTCTCTCTTCTTTTGCAAGAGTAGAGAGGGAGACCTTATGTGACCTTTACAATTTGCATGTGTCTCTTTTGTTTCATAGGAGTCCTGTTATTGTACAGTCTGGAGCTCTATTCTCCCTGAGTCTCCCAGGCTGCATAGGGAAGCACCAGGGTTTTTGTTTTCATAGGTCTTCCTGTCTCACCCACTGCATCCCACTCAGTGTTTTTCCTGTTGGTGTAGCTATACTTTTCTTATAGGTTCTGGAATGGGAGCTGCCTAGAAGAGCCAAATAAGCCCAGATAGAATGGTGATATTACTTGGGTTGGCTTCTAGTATGCCAAGGTGAAACAAGAGCAAAGCAGGACTGAAAAACCAATGATTGGACCCTCCTGCCTCTGTGCTTAGTTTTTCATTATGAACATTTTTTTCATTAGGTTTAAGAAATACAAGCAAGCTGGGAGCCATTCCAATTCTTTTCGCTTATCAAACGGCCGCACTGAAGATGTGGGTAAGGCATGGGATACCTTCATGGGGAAGAAAAATTAGAGGTATCCACATCCTTTTAAAAGAATAAAACTATTAAAAAACAAAAAACTTTCTTTGAAGAGACAACTTTGCTTCTTAGAGGCTTGATCCATAGGATAGAATCCCCAAGTTAGTTTCCAGAAAAAGCTGCATCCAGATCACCTGCCTGACTTTCATCTTTGTCTTCTGCAGAGCCCCAGAGCGTGCCACTTCTGGCCAGGTCCCCAAGCACTAACAGAAAGTACCCACCCCTACCTGTAGACAAGCTGGAAGAAGAGATTAACCGGAGAATGGCCGATGACAATAAGCTCTTCAGAGAAGAATTTAATGTGAGTTCTTTTTTTGATGCTTACTTATAAACAGGGAAGAAGGCAGATTTATGGCTGTGCCTTTTGTGTCATAAAGTAGAAAGTAGGTTGCTACTCATTAAGAGGTAAAATATTGTTTATCAAGTCCATCTGACTCTTCCTGTGCTACCAAGACCAGGAAATAATAAAGATTTTGCTTTGCTTCCCTCATCAATCCATCTGTCTGTTCATCCATTCATCCTTGCATTTGTTACTTCATTTGTTTAATAAACACTTACTAGGCATCCAGTATGTTCTAGGTAGAATCCTGAGTGGCAGCAACTTGATCAGGAGCAAAAATGGATCCCATCCCTATTCTCAAGGAATTCACTGCCCATTAGGAAAACTCCCACAAACAAAAACAGAAGTTACTATCAACTCAAAGCATAATACAGGACATGAGGGACTGGTGCAAGCTGTAGGAGCCCATATTAAGAGATAGCCTTTTAGAGTCTAGGTCAGAGTACCCCAAGTCTCTAAAGTAGACATGGAAATAGATCAATGTAGAAAATGGGGACTATGCTAAACTACAGCACACAGGCCTTATCTTGAGATTTGTATATTTTTATAACTCTTTAAGGAAGCAGAACTTGTATATACCACCAGTTAGTCATCTCAGCTTACCAGTTTTGATCCCAGTGAAATGAGCATTCTGCTAAGTCCCTGAAAGGTGGTGGTGGATTCCAAGATGCATGATAAGCAAATTCAGATAGATATTGTGGTGATAATACATAAGGCCCACATGCATCTGAGCTCATCAGATCAACACTGGGATAGCAAAAGAAAGACTGACCAGCATTGCCCAGGTTCTAAGCAGTGCATGCTATGTAGTAAGCATTCACATGGAACATAAATATAGCCTATCTTTTCTTCACATTATTTACTACCTGGGGATCAGTTAGATTCTGAGCTCCTGTGAGACAGCAAGTAGTAACTTGCTTTAAGATCTATTCATTGGTAGAATTTCAGAGCTATCACTTATGTATATTACCTCATAGCAGTCTACTTCAGCATGGGCCAGTATATCATGTGTACATAGAGCAATGTGTGTGCAAGGCTGGGCTTCTTTATTCCTTAGTGAGTTATTGACATTCTGAAGAAATCAGAAGTGCCTGCCAAAGGAGTGGATTGTATGGCAACCTATGCGCATCTTTTCCGTGATGGTGGAATCTGCCTAGAATGTCCAAATTTGTATCTTACTGTCTCAAAAAAAAATCTGTCTTATTGGACCACCTAAGGCTTGTTTGGGAAATTGAAGTCATTTGGATACCGAGTGCCCTGTGGACAGGTTTACAGACTCTGCTCTAGAATCCAGTTCTAAGGTAGAAGCATGATGTTGCTGACAAGATCATGGTATTGTCCCTATATCATGAGGGTTTTCATGATTTTCCTACTTAACCTTACTGTAGTTAGTTTCAAAACCAACAGACAGTACCACAGCCAATTCTCCCTGGCCTAGACCTAGATCAGTGGACAAGCCTTTTCTTTTCTGATCTTTCAATAAATGGGCCAGAGCAGAATACTACTAGCATGTGGTTTATGCTGTCTCCAAAACCCAAAGTGACCCAGCAAGCATTGCTCCTCCCCCTTAGCATGAGAGGAGTGGTGGAGCAAGGAACAGCAATTTATCCTTTATTTTGGAGATTTTCTGGCATGCTGCAAGCCTTTGACCTTCAGAAAACTTGTTTGAAATGGCAAGCACTGTTATTTTATATCTAACATACGTATCTAAGGTACATAATTCCTGTTCTTCAAGTTCTGTCTGATGTCATTTGCATGGCCGTTGAGATGATATCCTATGAGATAATGACACAGAGCCTTAATGAACCAGATCACAGCACAGAGAGGTTGATTTATCCATGAGGCAGTTCCTTTTACAAGAGGAAAACTACTTCAAGTGGTTTGTGTAATATAAAAAGAATGAATACTTGACACCTTACCAAGAATATTCTAGGTACTAGAAATTATATGTAAATGTATGGAAGAAGAATTACTGGGAAAGCAACTATAAGTCTGCAGGTCCTTCTGATTCATTTTACTGTAATCCACTGAGTTTCTTTTGTGTTCATCTGTTTAGTGGCCTCCAAAAGGAAATTTAATAGTTATTGAGCACTCATTCTTTACTATGGCTGAACTCAAGAGATGTCAGTGGAGTATCTCATTGTTCTGCAGGTCTCACTGTATTGTGCTGGCCTCAAACTCCTAGACTCAAGAGGCCCTCCAACATTTGCCTCTTAAATGGCTGGAGCTACAGGAGTATCCCAACATACCCAGCTGTTCTCCAGTCTTTAAGTCTTCTGTAGCCATTAAGATCTCCACTGTTCAGCTGACTTAGCATTTTAATAGAGAGAGATCACTGCTCCAGGCATTTGCCTTTCTTCTTTCTATAATCATCTTTATCCAGTGAATTAGAAGATCAGTGTGGATATTCTGCTTAATAAATACCTCCTAATGTGAGGACGGTTCACTCAAAATTCCTTCCATCATTTGGCCCATAATGGATCCATTCTGACATACAATGGTGTGTTGGGTTCCCAGGAACAAGTTAGCTTAAGACCAGAACCCAGTAAACTTCAGTGTATTTCCCCTAACCCAGTACATGGTTACCATAATAAATGATTGCAGATTGTTGCAGAAAGATAAAGAGAAAGGTTCACGGTATGTGAGTACATTTGGTGGGGTATGATTCTTCCTCACAAGTGCCTGGCCTTCCTGTTATTGCAGGGTTCTGGATTAGTAAAAAAATATAGGGCTGGGAGTTGAATGAGAGGGTCCCTTTATGAAGCATGTTAGTCTGTTAGATCCACTTAAATAAGCTGCTCCAGCTGCCTTGTATTTCTATCATTGTGAAAAATGATGTCCTCACTAGTGTAGCTGTCCAGCAAGACACATTTTCTAGATCCTATTCAGGACATATTGAAGATGTCTGTAGAAAGGTTGACCCAGTAAGAGTCCCTGTAATATTCTAATCTTGTGTACTTTGTGCCAAGAGTTTCCTGACTTTGAAAAAAAAAATCAACTTAAATTAAGCAAAAGAACAAACAGCTATCTATTTGGAAGAACTGGGAAAATGGAAAGATGCAAATGAGCCTACCTTGGTAGCTCTGGGATTCTCTTAGGGAAGCCCCTGCTTTTTTTTTTTTTTTTTTTTTTGAGACAGGGTCTCACTTGGTAGCTCAGGCTATGGCCCAGGCAAGGCTCAAATTTAGCAATCCTCCTGTCCCTGCCTCCCGAGTGCTGGGATTACAGGCATGAGTCACCACACCCAGAACTGGGAAGCCCCTGTTTTTGCCAGTTTTCAGAATCCTGGAAAGAGGATTTTCAGATCCTGGGAAAGAAATCCTGACTGGCCCAGTGTAGGTGTTTTAGCCATTTTTCTTACTGTTGAGTCATAATACCACATTATCCGACACCCACAAGTTAAAGGAGAGTTTTATTTTGGCTCACAGTTTGTAGAGGTTTCAGTCCATAGTCTGGTGGCTCTCAGGCAAGACAACATGGCAGAAGAGCATAGGAAAAAAAAATTGCTGCCTATATCGTGGCATCCAGAAAGTAGAGGGAATGAAGAGTGGGTAAGGAAAGGGAGATATACCCTTCCATACCACACCTGTAGTGACCTACCTCTTCTTACTAGATCCATCTAACAGCAAATCAGCTATAAGCCCCCATAATCCAGTCATCTCTCAAAAGTCAATCCCACCTATAATCATATGGGGATTTGGGGAGACATGTAAGTATAAACCATAATAGTAGGTCTGGTGTGACTGTCACCCTAGGGCAGAGAACAGAAGGAATAGTACAGGGAAAACATACTAACTTTTCTTATTTTTACTATCATAATTTTTTTTTTTTGAGACAGAGTCATGCTTTGTAGTTCAGGCTGGCCCTCAGCTCACTATGTAGCCCAGGCAAGCCTCCAACTCAGCAATCCTCCTGCCTCTGCCTCCCAAGTGCTGGGATTACAGGCATGAGCCACCACGCCCGGCTATCATAATATTTTTTAAATCATCAGGTGGCAAAAGCCTTAGAGCAAAATATGTGATTTAGGTACCAGAATGAGAAAGAACATTAATACATTAAAATGTTAAATAATCTTCAAGTATCCACTTAAAAATGTTTTATAGCCGGGCATGGTGGCTCACTCCTGTAATCCCAGCACTCGGGAGGCAGAGGCAGGAGGATTGCTGAGTTGGAGGCTTGCCTGGACTACATAGTGAGCTCAGAGCCAGCCTGAACTACAAAGCGAGACCCTGTCTCAAAAAAAAAAAAGTTTTATTAATTGGCACATACAACTTGTACATATTTATGGGGTATGATGTGATAATATAAATTCTTACAGTGTGAAGGATCAAATCAGGGTAATGAGCATTTTTTGTACTGGGAGCCTTCAAGCTCCTTTTTTTTGTTTTGTTTTTGAGACAGGGTCTCGCTTTGTAATTCAGGCTGACCCTGAGCTCACTATGTAGCCCAGGCAAGCCTGGAACTCAGCAGTCCTCCTGTCTCTGCCTCCCGAGTGCTGGGATTACAGGCGTGAGCCACCATGCCAGGCCCTGTGGTATGTGGTATTGATGGCTGGTGGGCATGAGTCATCATGCCCAGCATTTTATGTGGTTACTGGGGAACAAACTCAGGACCTTGCGCTTGCAAGGCAGGCACCAGAACCACTGAGCTAAATCTCTGGCCCTTCAAGCTCCTTTTTTAAGCTCCTTTTTGCTAGTTATTTTGATATATACGATAAATTGTTACAAATAATAAAAACAAAAAAAATTAAATGTTAAACATCTCTGTGGCAAATATCATAAAGAATTGGCCAACTGGGCCAGAGGGTTAGCTCAGTGGTTCCAGCGCCTGCCTTGTAAGCGTAAGGTCTTGATTTCGATCCCCGGTAACCACGTATAATGCTGGGCATGGAGACACGCCCACCAACAATCAAAGCCACATACCACAATGCCGGACGTGGTGGCTCACGCCTGTAATCCCAGCACTTGGGAGGCAGAGACAGGAGGATTGCTGAGTTCACAGTGGCTTGCCTGGGCACCATAGTGAGCTCAGGGCCAGCCTGAACTACAAAGTGAGACCCTGTCTCAAAAAGCAAAAAAAAAAAAGAATTGGCCAACTGGGAGAATCTTTATGTCAAAGATACACAATAAGTTTCCACAATATATAAAGAGATTTTACAAACCTGTGAGAAAAAGATAAATAATCTAATGGAAAATTGGCACTTTACATAAGAAATATAAATGATCTATAAACATGAAAAGATCAGGGGCCGGGGATTTAGCTCAGTGGTACCATTCCTATCTTGCAAGCATAAGGGCCTGAGTTCAATCCCCAGGACCACCAAAAGAAAGATCAGAGCTGAATGTGGCAGCCCATGTGTCCGGATACTCAGGAAACTGAGGCAAAAAGATCCCAAGTTGAAAGCCAGCCTGGACAACTTAGGAAGACCTTGTCTTGAAATCAAAATTATTTAGTGAAAGAGCTGAGAGCTAGATGTGGTTGTACATGCTTATAATCTTAGCACTTTGAGAAGCTGAGGCAGGAGGGTCTAAATTCAAACCCAGCATAAATAACGTAAGGAAACTTGCAAAACTTAAAAAGAGGGTCTTAGGAATGTAGCTAGCTCATTGCAAAGGCCTTGAATAGAACACTTGAATAGCATGGGTTAGGTACTCAATACCACTTAAAGAAAAGAAAGGAGGATCAACTGTATCTAGTAATCAAGAAAGTACATTTTAAAACTAAAAATTATTTGGGCCCTATCAGATTTGGAGATTTTTTAAAAACTTGGTATCAAGTATGAATAAAAATAGGGGATTACAGGTACCCTAATACAGAGATAAAGAGAGTTGAAATTGGTTTGGTGCTGAAAGGATGATATTGGCAGTGTCAACCACAAGTTAAATGCTTACACTGTCTGAACTAGCTTCTTGCTGTTGTTTTTTTTGAGACAGGCTCTCGCTTTGCAGTTCAGGCTGGCCTGGAACTCACTATGTAGCCCAGGCTAGCCTTGAACTCTCAGCAATCCTCCTGGTTGTGCCTCCTGAGTGCTAGCATTACAGGTGTGAGCCACCATGCCCAGCATTGTGGTATATAGTTGCAGGCATCGAACTCAGAACCTTGCACTTGCCAGGCAGACACCGGAACCCCTGAGCTAAATCCCCACCCG
This sequence comes from Thryonomys swinderianus, assembly GCA_004025085.1. NCBI lineage: Eukaryota > Metazoa > Chordata > Mammalia > Rodentia > Thryonomyidae > Thryonomys > Thryonomys swinderianus. The sequence continues at coordinate 12,123 of PVIC010008339.1, read as the reverse complement.
TTTTCTGTCTGTTTTGTTTGCAGTACTAGGTTCGAACTCAGGCCCTTGTGCTTCCAAGGTAGGTGTGGTCTGAACTAGCTTCTAAAGCTATTTAACAGAACTTTTATATGTGCAGATATGTACAGGGGCCGGCCTGAACTGCGTAGTGAAACTGCATCTCAAAAAAACAAAAACAAAGGTGTACATTAGTGTTTTGTATATGGCACTAGCAAATAAAATAAAAAATTTCTACCAGATAGCAGAATGGCTAAACGATTTCATATACCCATTATAAAATTCTATACTGTCGTTAAAATAAGTATATTAGCTGGCCATGACGGCGTATACCTAAAATCTTAGCTCTCTGATAGGCTAAGTTTGGAAGATCACAAGTTCAAGCCCGGCCTGGGCAACTTAGTGACTTGACAAGACTTTGTGCCAAAGAAAGGCCTGGGGATGTAGCTCAGCACAAAAACTCTTGGTTCCATCCCCATTACCACAAAAAATTTAGAAATGTCATGACATAAATAATATGACATTCAGTGAATCATGCATCCTTATGTTTAAACATAAGTCATAATAGTTAAACTATAAAGCAGCCTATATGTCCATCACCAGATGAATGGCTAAATAAAAAGATATACACAGTAGAGTACTACTGTGCTATAAAGAAGGATATATTTGAATCATCTGTAAGAAAATTGATGCCCTTTGAATCTGTAGTGTTAAGTAAAATAAATCACACACAAGCTAAAAATTGGATGGTTTCTTTTTATAAGAAACCCTCAGTATAAATAAATCAAAACACAAAATAAAAGATAAAAATAATAGGAAATAGGAACATAGATATTTGACAAATGGGAAGGGGATTAAGAGATGGAGAAAGGGGCCGGAGGGTTAGCTCAGTGGTTCCGGCGCCTGCCTCGCAAGCGCAAGGTCCTGAGTTCGATCCCCGGTAACCACATATAATGCTGGGCATGGAGACTCACGCCCACCAACAATCAACACCGCATACTACAATGCCGGACATGGCGGCTCACGCCTGTAATCCCAGCACTCGGGAGGCAGGGACAGGAGGATTGCTGAGTTCGCGGCGGCTTGCCTAGGCAACATAGTGAGCTCAGGGCCAGCCTGAACTACAAAGCGAGACCCTGTCTCAAAAAGCAAAAAAAAAAAGAGATGGAGAAGGGAAGGTAAGGAAAGGCCTATAAAAAGAATTAAGTCATGTCATGTATATACATATACCAACTCCCCATGATGAATGTATTCATTATGTACTATAAACATTACTAATAAAAAATTTCAAAATAGATACAATCCCATTTTTTAAAATTTATTTATTTATTTATTTATTTATTTATTTATTTATTTATTTATTTATATTTTTGGAGACAGGGTCTCGCTTTGTAGTTCAGGCTGGCTCTGAGCTCACTATGTAGCCCAGGCAAGCCTCAAACTCAACAATCCTCCTGCCTCTGCCTCCCGAGTGCTGGGATTACAGGCATGAGCACTCCCGGCCCCATTTTTATTTTTTAAAATATCTGTACTTGCATGTTTTTAGGTACATTATTATTTTTTTTAATCTAGAAGAAACTGCAAATAATTAATAAGAGGCTAATATAGGAGAGTGGAAGGCAGGAGAGACATGACAGGGAACTTCTTTCTACTGAATTATTTTTTAAAATATATTATTTCTAATTAAAAAGCAGGATAGATTTTCTTTTAAATATGGGAAATAAAACTAACGGACCACAGCACGTTAGTGGATATGTAGCATCTAGAATAAAGGAATTATTGTCCTTTACTTAACTGTGTCAAGAGACTGACCTATGACCAGGCTGCTGTGAAAAGGCGTATTACCAAATGGATTGTTTTGGGGGGAGAAACTGGACTGTGGTATGAACAGCTGAAAGAAATAGTCTGCATAGGGAATGACAACTGTTTTCAGATATTTGACAAACTAAAAGAAGACTGTAGCATTTTTGTGAGTTCCCACCCTGAGTAGAAATGGCAGCCTGTAGCTTTTCCTCAGTGTTATAAACTGGAACTTTTTATTCACCAGCATTTGTTTTAGGAGAATCATTGAATTTAATAGAAACACTTGAGAAAGCCACTTACTCAAGTTCCTAAAATGTGCTCAAGGTTCAAGGGGGAGGGTGTAAACTTTGCTTAGCTCCTTAGAGGAAGGGGATTAAGAGAAAGAAAAGGAAGTAGAACCAGTGAAGTAGCCAAAATCTGCATGGTGAGCCTGACTTCCTCAGAACCCCACATCTTTATCAACACAGTTTAATTCTTAGATTTTCAAGTGAGGAAGGCATGTTATCATCTGGTGATGGGACTTAAAGGACATCTGAGTTGAGAAGGAGTGAAGGAGCTTGATGAGTTGTCTCCTGATAAATTAATCGGCCAGTGTTCTGTGGGAATTAGTAGGAGCTATGACAAGGGCTTTGGCATTCAACATTCCATGGAATTGGAGGATCCAGCTTTGTAAGGAGCAGAGAAGGTAGCAGCTCATTTATACTATTTATGCAAAGGAAATAGAAAAGAAATTGTGTATCTGGATTTTTTTATTCTTTTAAGTAGAACTAAGCACAGCCTTGGAATGCTGTTCCCATCACTGCAGAGGGTTTGTGCGCTGATGACTACTAGGTGAGAGTATTTGACAGAAGATTCAGACCCAAAAGTGAGTGATAGTCAGTATGTTCTGGAGTCCTTAGGCAGCATACTGAGACAAGAAAGAAATAAAAAGGCAGAGAGATTGCAAAGGCAAGGACAAAATATGAATTTTTCACTGGGAGAATGTTGTCTTCAGAAAAACCCAGAAACTTATTAGATAAATTATTAGAATTAGTTATTATAGCAAGATTGATAAGATACAAAAACAACAAAAATTAATGCATTTCATATAGGCCACAAACAAAATCTAATAATACTTATTAAAAGGTGCCATTTACAGTAGCACCCAAATGTAAAATACTTAGGATATATTTAACAAAATAGTCATAAAATCTTGACAGAAAAATTATACTTTTTTTTTTCCCAATACCAGTGATCAAACTCAGGTTTGGCAGGTGGTGGCAACACTGAGCTAAATCCCTGGCCCCTAAAAATTTTTGAAGACATTAAAAGAAAACAGCGTAAATTAGTGAAGCAATAAGATCAGTGGCTTAGAAGACTCAGTATTGTAAAGATGTCAATTCTCCCCAAATCGATGCATAGATTCAATGCAATTCCAATAAAAATCCCAACAGGTGTTTTGTGGAACTTGACAAGCTGATTCTAAAATTTATATGGAGGAGAAAAGAGTCAAGAATAGCCAAGACATTCCTGAAGAAGAAGAACAAGGTGAGGAGATCTGCCTTACCAAATATAAAGTTATTATAAAATTTTAATAATTAAGAAAGTTTTATATTGGCACTGGGATAGACAGATTGACCAGAGAAGTAACCCAGAAGCAGATCTGTATAAAAGTGGAAACCTATTTATGACAGAAATGTTCTTGCCATTGTGGTTGGGGAAAAAAATAGCCTTTATGATAAATAGTGCTGAAACAGTTGTACCAACCCTATGGGAATAAATGAAATAGAATCTTTGTCTCATACTAGATACAAACATCTATACCATTTGGTATAAACACATATTTAAGGGACAGAGCATAAAATGTAGAGTCCATGATGAAGGAAAATGTACTTACTACCTCACAAGAAGGATTTCCTATGCTTTAAAATATTAATAAAAGAAAACTTTGATGAACTTGACATTTTAAAAAGTCTGTTCATCAATAAATACCATAAAGAAGATTTAGTAAAACTTGGTGAAAGATATTTGTAACACAGATAACTAATAAAGGATAAGTAACTATCCAGAATGTGTAAATAACTACAATTATAGTATTAATAAAATAAGAAATCAGAACAATAGGGGAAATGCTGGACTAGAAACTTTGTAAGAGAAAACCCCTTTTTTTTTTTTAATCAGTAAGCTATAGAAAGTAACTCCATTAATAGGTAAGCTTAAGTTAAAACCACATTTAACACATTTCTGACAATAGCAAATATTGATGATAATACAGAACAAATGGAACACTTGAACATGGTACGGCTACCATGAAAAACAATTTGGCCTTATCTGATAAGGTTAAAGAACACCCAAAATTCGTGTGTTTTACATGAGAAACAAATACAAATTCATGTTCAGAGCAAGATTTTTAACTGTACATAAATATTCATCAATAGAACCAAAAAATCATCTTTGTTAATGGTGTCAAAATGGAGTGCTTATGTAAACAAATAGCTATACATGATAACCTGGATGAAACTTAAGAATATAAGGTTGAGCAAAAAGAATCAAGTTGCTACTTGATTTATGACTCCATTTTTATCAAAAGATAGACTGAACAATAATACATTAAGGATGCAAAAATATATAGGATACCAAGATAATAAGGAACATAAAATACCAGTTTTACCTGTGAAAATGTAAGAAAGAGGACATAAGGAGAATAACATGAAGAGAACTTCCAACTTAAGTTAAATGATGAACCTTTTTAAATAAATTTGAAAAACAATTTTTTTAAACATTTTTCTTTTCTTTCTTCCTTTGTTTTTTTTTTTTTTCCTTGTTGTTTTTTAAATAAATACTTAGCTTTGGTTCCAGTTAAGGTTTAAACAAGAAAGGAAATGGTGTTGATGCCACCTAGTGTTTATAGAGAATTTTACATCTTCTGGGCTTCTGGTTCAGCTGCTCATTCCCAACTCTGAGCCAGGCTTTTTAAGAGTAGAAGCTAAAAACTAAAAGTAGAAAGATTACCCTTGTTTTCATCCATGACATAGACTCTTCAGTCTAAACTCTATGTTCTCCAAGGCAAGCCCTGCCTCTCCTCTTACTAGACAATGGCTCCTTTTTCTTGCTGACTTTCCTTTTAGGAGCTTTAACCCACCTGAGAAGCTAGTTTTCCTTAGTCATGACTTGACAGTGAGGGATGCTGATCGGACTGTGAGGTGGTGTCACTGTCATCCTGATCCTTCTGTCTAAGACTGTTTTCAAGGGTATTGCTGTCAGTTCCTCTATCTCATTTTAAAGGAGAATACAGGAATTTTAGCCCTCTGGACTCATTCTGAGGGCTTAAAAAATAGGCATTTTATCCTACTCTGTATCAGGATAGGAACCTGTGGAAATCTAGCCTATGTGAAGAAAGAGAAGGCAAACTGTAAGTGAATTGGGAGATTCTAATCATAATTATGTATTGATGTGCAATAGCCGGAGAAACTCTTCTCCCTTTGTGTGTTGACAACGTAGAGTCAGAGGGAATTACCCATGCAGAATTTCCAAGGTTTAACACTGAAAGGAAATCTCCTCACTAATTCAAAACAGATGGACTGTGAGACCCTACTTTCCCTTATTTTGTGGTCTTTCACTTTAGTGTATTTTGTTACTTACATGCTGGTTCCCAAGAAATGTATTTGCTCTTTTTTTAAAGTACTTGCTTCCATCTAGAAAATATGGTTCTGTTTGGGCCAGCATTTCCTTAATGTATCATGGGATTTTTTGACGATTGAAGACAGAAGTCTGAGAGTCATCCTTCATTCTGGATGTCTCCCTAGACCAACTTCTCTTTCTCCCATCTCTAACTACAGTGATTCTAACTCTAGGTTGTACCTCAAATGCATCCATTTCCCTATACTATCATCTTTCCACATGTCTGTTCCATACTGCAGTTCTTACCTCACTTCGATCTTATTTTCCACAAACAACTAGAGTGATTTTTTAATTTTTAATTTTTTTTAGTACATGTGTGTAGTATATACTGTCATTTCTTATGGGAATTTGGAATTTGCTACATGATACATCATAATTCATTGTTTCATTTCCTTACCCTGAAAATGATTCTTTTGTTGTTATTGTTTTGAGACAGGGTCTCACTATGTAGCTCAAACTGTCCTCACAACCATCTTTCTGCCTCAGCCTCCTGAGTGCTGGGATTATAGGTGTATGCCACCACGCCTGGCCAAAGTAATTCTTTAATACAAATTGAATTGCACTTTTAAAACATTCATTAGTTTCCTTATGCATTTAAAATTCAAACTTCCTATTCAAGGTCCCACATGGAAATGAATGATCTGACCTTGCCAAGCTCATCTCTCTTATTCTTTCTGCCATCCCCACCAAACTCACCTTGTGCTTGACCCCTTACTCACGTTTCAGTTCCTCAAACAACCATCTGCTTTTGCGTCATCACGGATGCTATTCCCTGTGCCTAGCATACTATCTTCCACCTACATCCTTCCTCAGACACCTTGCCTTAATTTAAATTTGGCCCCTTCCATGCATTATCTCTGATACTGTCCTGTTCTTTCATTGCATTTATCATGATATATAATTATGTTATTTTATTTGTTTTATGCCCACAAGTTTGTATATCAGTGAAGGCAAGAAGAGTTTTGTTTGATTCACCACTGTTTGCTCTGTTCCTAGCCTGGTACCTAGCCTAACAGATACACAATGTATATTTGTTGGAAAAATGAATGAACCATAATTTATTTACTTGTTCTCCTACTGCTGAATACTAAAGTTGTTCTCAGTTTTGAGCCATTAAAAATAACGATGTACTTGGACCAGAGATGTAGCTCAGTGGTTCCAGCGCCTGCCTGGCAAGCACAAGGTCCTGAGTTCAATCCAGGTAACCACATACAATGCTGGGCATGGTAATTCATGCCCAGCCCACCAGCAACCAATACCACATACCACAGTGCCTGGCGGTGGTTCACACCTGTAATCCCAGCACTGAGAGGCAGAGACAGGAGGATTGCTGAGTTCAAGGCTTGCCTGAGCTCAGGGCCAGCCTGAACTACAAAGAGAGACCCTGTCTCAAAAAATAATAATAATAATAATGATGTACCAAATGATTTGAATATAAAGATTATTTCCTTACATTCTCATAAGTGAAATTATTAGATCAAGGATAAACTTTTTTAAGATTTATAAAACATATTTCCAAATCACATACCAGAAGCTGTCCAGGTTGGAATTTTAAACTGTTCCCCACCCTCACACCCCCACTTTTTTTTTTTTTTGCTTTTTTTTCTTAAATATGTAGGGTATATGGAGAACAGTTCAAATAAAATATAGCTTCCCACTTTCATAAATTTCATTTGTTGAATGTTCCCATTTACTCCTGTGGTATTATTACACCAGTGTTACAAATAAGGGAACTTGAGCCTGGAAAATGAGTTTGTTTAAGCTGATGAACCCAGACTGTCTCATGTCAAAACATTTTATGCTTGCCCACGTACTTCACTGTGCTAATTTACATTTACTCTAAAACTGCTGCAGGGCCGGGATGTAGCTCAGCGGCTCAACACCTGCCTGGAAAGCTCAAGGCCCTGAGTTTGATTCCCGGTACCAATCAATCAATCAATCAAAACTGCCACACATTCAATCTTACATCATACTACTCCTCTGCTTCCCAACTGCTGCATGTATGTAAATTCCCCCCCCCTTCCACCCACCTGTCCTTGTTTCCCTGCCATACAACATTAGAGACTGAGGTACCCTATTCCTCTGTGAATCCCTAGGAGAGTCTAGATCAGCCCTCCTGTATTTTTCTCTGCAGTGCATCTCATCTTTGCACAGTGGTTAGCTTGAGAATGAATGGCCCACTTTTTTCTATTATGTTGCCCACAATTGTTTATAGGTTGTCCATTTTAACCCAGCATTGAAACAGGGCCCAAACCACAAAATATGCTGCTTATACTATAGTAGCAGGAAGGGCATTTTGCCTTCTGGGGATTCTTGGTGTTAAACTCTAAGGAGCTTGCAACTGATAAAGGGAGAGATCCCTTCTGTTAGACTGCAGATATTCATCTGGTTCCATGTCCTGCTCTTCAAGAAAAGGTAGGACTTGCTACCAGTTCAGGGTTTAGTGCAACATTTTGCATGTTTTGTATTTCTTCATGTTAATGACTCCTCTAATTTTTCTTGACATTTTAGGCTCTCCCTGCTTGCCCTATCCAGGCCACCTGTGAGGCTGCCTCCAAGGAAGAAAACAAGGAAAAAAATAGATATGTAAACATCTTGCCTTGTAAGTGTTTGTACAGTCTTTTGGAATGTAAACTGGAACTACATATTGAGCCTGATTTTCTGAGGATGGAAAATCTTGTAATTTGTTGTAGGAGGGTAGTGGCATAGGGTGAAACCTTCTGTTTGCAACAGCCTTCGTATGGCTCCTGTGACAAGCCCAAGGAGTCAGTTAAGGTGGTTGGTTAAGAATTTTGTTGTAGCCCTAGTTTCTAGAGGCCAGAGAGAGCAACCTCATAGTACCACACAGAAAGTGCATTACTGGAGGCCAAGGATTTGGCTCAAGTGGTATCTTGCCTCCCTTGGAAGCACAAGGGCTCGAGTTCGATCCCTGGTACGGCAACCAAAAAAAAAAGTGCATTACTGTGGTAGTTTCTGTAGTGATCAATGAAAGAAATTATATATAGCATCCTCTTCATACTCTCTCCCTACAGTTAGTCTTTGCTAATAAACTGGCCTGTCATCTAACAGATACTTTTGTAGGTCATTGGTCTCCAGATATGCATAATCTAGGAGGGATATGAAAGGAACATATTTGAATTCTGTTTTTATATTTACTTATTTAAAAAGTAATCCTTTTAAAAATTTTATGTTGGGGCCTATATAATTACATTAGTATTTGTGTATAACTTGTCAGTAAATGAATATATATCTTAGATACCTGTTCACATTTTTATTGGTGGGATGTAGAACCAAGAAAAATTTGAGATACCACCAATTCTGAGTGTTTGTGCCCACTTAATGCCTTATTTGTATACATGTATCTGTGTATATATGTATACATATATGTATTATATATCTTAAAGTATAATTGATAGAGTGTGTACTTCGTTCTCTTTTCTTGAAATATATGTCAATTCATAGGTCAAGAAATAATTTCCTTTTTATTGACTGCTTAGTACTTATGTATATTTAGTCCTCTTTTGGATAGCTGAGGTTATTTCCAAACTTGGGACATTAAAAATAATTTTGAAGTGATATCTTGATACATGGATGTCCCAGAACATATAGAACTATAGATATCTCAAGTATACACATCTCAGTAATAGTGAGAAATGAAATTAGATCTATTAAAGTAGTAATTGTTGGGGTTTTTCCTAGATGACCACTCCAGAGTACACCTGACACCCGTTGAAGGGGTTCCAGATTCTGATTACATCAATGCTTCATTCATTAATGTAAGAAACTTTTGCATATCTCATTCATCCCCCTGAAAAAACACTGGCTACCATATGTTACCTCCTTTCCAGCCCAATAGTAGGAGGAATATTTGTCATTTCAAATTTTTCCAAAAAAGTCTGATTTAAGTGACCGGGTTTTTCTAAGATCAATCAAATAGTTCAAAATATATTCTTAAGTTTATTCTATCGTTATCCCCAAATTTTCCATGAAAAAAATTTTTTTTGAGACAGGGTCTCGCTTTGTAGTTCAGTCTGGCCCTGGACTCACTATGTAGCCCAGGCAAGCCGTGAACTCACAGCAATCCTCCTGCCTCTGCCTGCCGAGTGCTGTTACTACAGGCATGAGCCACCACGCCCAGCATTGTGGTATGTGGTAGTGATTGCTAGTAGGTGTGAATCACCAAGCCCAGTATTGTATGTGGTTTCCCAGGTCAAACTCAGGACCTTGCACTTGCTAGGCAGGCACTGGAACCACTGAGCTAAATCTCTGGCCCTCCCATGAAAAATTTTTAATCTCCATGGTTTTTTTTAAAGTCCTTTACTGAGCTCATTTAAATAGCTATGAACAAAAGTAGGTCTGGCCCTCAATAGTAAAAACAAGGGAGAGTAAGACAATAATACCTGACACTATGTAAGTCTGGTTAGTCATCTCTGCTATGAACCTAAGCCTAAGAAAAGGAAGTAGTCCCAGGTACCATGAGTATTTATGAGGTAAATACCTGAGTTCCATGTATTTATGAGTGGTTGTGACAGGCAAGGGGAGATGAGGTCTGTAGTCTGAGAAATACAAAGTCAATCTGATGTTGCTCACAGGAGAACACAGAATGACAGCAGCACAGTTGGCACGTGAGCTTCCAAGAACCTGGAGTCTTACGAGGAACCAGTTTTCTCATTCATCTTCAGACATCTAAAAGTGTACAGGGTCTTTTGAAATGTTTCCTTTTTTTTTTTTTTTTTTTTTTTTTTTTTTTTTTTTTGAGACAGGGTCTCGCTTTGTAGTTCAGGCTGGCCCTGAGCTCACTATGTAGCCCTGGCAAACCTTGAACTCAGCAATCCTCCTGTCTCTGCCTCCCGAGTGCTGGGATGACAGGCGTGAGCCACCTGTGGTATGTGGTATTGATTGCTGGTGGATGTGAGTCACCACACCCAGCATTGTATGTGGTTACCAGGATCAGACTCAGGACCTTGTGCTTTCTAGGCAGGCGCCGGAACCACTGAGCTAAATCTCAGCCCTGAAATGTTTCTTTTTACTACAGAGCCACATTTCATCTTTCCTTTGACCATAACACAAGATCCAGTAGTTTGCTTCATTCTCATTATACTCTACTGTAGGGCATGTTGGTACATACCTAATAATTCTAACACTCAGAAGATTGAGGCATAAGATTACTGTGAGTTCAAGGCCAGCCTACAGTATAGTGTGAGGCCAGCATAGAATACATAGTGAGAACCTGTGTCCAAAAAATATCATTATGAATGCCGGACGTGGTGGCTCACGCCTGTCATCCCAGCACTCGGGAGGCAGAGACAGGAGGATTGCGGAGTTCGCGGCGGCTTGCCTGGGCACCATAGTGAGCTCAGGGCCAGCCTGAACTACAAAGCGAGACCCTGTCTCAAAAAGCAAAAAAAAAAAAATATCATTATGGAGCCAGGCAGAACTACAAAGCGAGACCCTGTCTCAAAAATATATATCATACATATATTTATATATATCATATATATATCATTTATATATATCATTATACTTTGCTGTTAAGTTGTGCCACTTATATTGCTATGTAAGCATGCTTTCACTGGGAGCATGTGACCTGATCTCAGTAAAGATGGAGCAGGAAACATGGACTGGTCTTCTACCTATACTTTCAAGCTTTCCATGGCCTGTGTGCTCTAATGAGAATAACTCAGTAACTTCTTGTGAAGCTGGAATATGACATGTTTAACATGCTCTTAAGACCCCCTTGGTTTTAGTTACAGGTTTAGCACTCTAAGCAGAATTTGGCATTCTGAATTAGGATTGTCTCAATTTCTAACTTCTCAGGTTAAAAATATTTCCCCAAACTTTCTTCTTCTCAGTAAAAATTTCAGCAAGTTTCCTGTTGCTGACTCTAAACATGTCCATCTCTGAATCTAAGGCTTTCTCCTAATGTGGGAAGCAACTGTGTGGTGTACTCATTTGAATGGGAAAGGAAATGGATTCTCAGATTTACACTCCTTTTATTTGACCACTTCTTCTATACTTGTATTTTATGTCATGTCTTTGGTGTTTCCTTGTATCCCATCAAAATTGCTTCCCTTATTGCCCATTTTATTGCCATTTGAAAGAGGTAGAGGATAATTCAAAAGTCCTTAAATGATTTTTCACTGTCCTTGAGCTTCTCAAGTGAACTACATTACCTCTAAGCAATGAGGTTGAAAAGTTGTGTAACTAGAACAATAAAGTCTGAAAAAGAAGGATGCTGGCCTTTGGTAGTTTTACAGAAACTCCTTATTTGTTGAATGCCATCCCAAGCCTTCTTTGCTTCATGCCTCCCATTACCAAAAATGGAGAAAAACATCAAACACTGTTCCACTATGCCCACAGAAAGCTTTCCCAGAAAGCTTTTGAGCCATTTAAGGACTCTTCAAGAAAATTAACCCTTTGTCCTTCCCATTGTAGTCCCAGCTCCATCTTAAGAACCACTTTTCTATCTTGGAGGTTTTTTTACCCATTAGCACTAAAACCTTTATTTGTGGGCTACTGATAAAAAGTATCGCAAAGATGGCCTAACCTAAGAGTTGGTATTTGGGTATTTTTCTTATGCTACTATTCACTAATAATTTACTGAGGCTATTTGGGCCATTTGACTTTGAAGTCTTTGATTCCAAAGCCAATCTCTTAGGACTTTAG